>CAUYQV010122681.1:0-66117 GCA_963574575.1 Galagoides demidoff | reverse complement strand
CAGAGTCAAAGTCTTAAAAAGAATAAAATAAAAAATGGTGGAGCTCAGGAAATGTGGGGTCACTGATACACCATGACAAATAGACCAAAGAGCATTCCAAGAGAAATTTACATTCACTTCACAAAGTAGTCCCCTTTCTCTTTTCTACACCTAAGAACACACACACACACACACACATACACACACACACACACACACACGCATATATAGACATATGCACAGTACGCCTGAACTTGGCTGTACTGTATTTGTTGCATGTGTCTGGTTTTGCTGGTGTGATCTTTGCTAGCTGTAGCTTTATCTTAATTTTGGTTCTGTTATTTATATGGTAACATTGCAATATCCTAAAGCTGCCCTCCCAACCTGGTGAACCTATTTTCACCAGGCTCTGAAAATAGATCTTGTTCATACCCCATATATGCAGTAATGGGAAAGCCAGGAAAACGTTCACTTCCTGGGAGGCTAAGTAAAATTCCGTCTTCTTTATCTTTCACCCCTGAGAGCACAGGAAAATACCACTGCCAACAACAGAATTATAGTGATAACATCGAACCTGCTCTAATTTATTAAGTGGTAAATTATTTGCATACACCAGTACTTTATTAGTAGTAGTAGGTTACTCCCAACATCTTTTAACAGATAGATACGGCCAGTGAGTCTCTACATGGAAGAGGGCATCTGCCCGGAGATAGTTCCCCTGTAGTTTTATGCAGATGTAATGTTATGTTGTCTATGCTGATTTCTAAGGATTATCCAGAAACTTGTGTTTATCTCGGCCCCTTTTATCCTTCAAAAGCTTCCTGGGTTATCATCTCCATCCTTCATATGTGTGGTGGAGTTCACTGCTTTGCATTAGTGATACGTTGATAGCATAGGCCTACTTCTGTTATTGCTCCCACTGCAGTTTGCATCTTGTTCATTTGCTCATGTCCCTGTCTCCACGTTACATCTGAGGATCCACCCCTCTTTGCTATTGCATGTCTTTTGCTTAGCACTATGCCTGGCTTAGAGTTGCTGTTCCAATTAATGTCTGGTAAACTATGGAAATAGTTCTAGGGTACATTATTTGCGAGAGAAAAATAATGTTAATTATAATGCGTATTGACATCAGTAGAGACTTGGCCAAAGAGCTGCTACTATTCAGTAGAGAATTATATTGTCACAGACTTGGAGAAGAGGTAGATTAAAGCAGGAGAAAGAAAAAGGCACTAGTTTTTCTTTTTCATTTGACACCTGTGTTTCATTATGAAATTTGATAAATTTTACTTCAGGCTAATTGCAATTCAGTGTAAGTGTTGTGATCTAGGCTTGCCAACCTCAAGGTGTTTAGCCTTCCCTGCTAGGTCAAGAGCAGATGATGTCTTCCCTTAGAAGTCTGTCAGAAACTAATTGACCTGGGGGCTGTTTACCTATCAGGCATTCCTTCCGTCTCCTCCCTAGGATGCTGACTTCACCCCAGTTGCAGGTATGGGCCTGATTGCTCAATCCCATTCTTCCTGCCAGCTCTTGGTTCAAGGATGAGTATGTGCTGTGATTTGGCCCAGGATAAAAGAGGAAGGGTGTGCTAGATACTTTGGGAAAAGTTTGCCCTCACTCTTTGGGAGAGTTTCCTTAGGTGAGCCCTCTCTCTTCCTCTGGAGGCTTTTGTGTGCAGGTGTGAGGCAGAACTGTCACTGTCATCTTGTTGGCAGCTTGAGAGTGAAATTAACCCTCAGAAGAAGGAAGAATAAATAGAATCAAGGGGAAACCAAGCCAGGGCTGGACTATAGAACCTTCCCATATGCTAATTTTCCAGTTACATAAGCCAATAAATGTTCTAGTTATTTAAGCCAGTTTGTAAAGAGATTTGCAGCCAAAGTGTTCTAACTAGTTAAAAGGAAAAAACAATTGTCCAATTTTGAATTGATAGCAAGTTGAAACTAGAGATAGTGAAAGATAATTTGGCAAGTAGGAGAACAAAAAAGTAGTTTTTTAAAACACTAATTTTTGTGGATCAGTCCAAATATTTCCAATTCAGTAGCTCTGGGAAGGTCCCAGAATTTGTGTTGTTAACCATTTCCTGAATATTCTGGTGCTGCTGGTCCAAGGACCACACCTGGAGAACCACTGCATTAGACTTCCATGCTGCCTTTTATGCCAGGAAAGGCAAGGGTGGTGGGGAGGGCCATGTTGAGAAATGATCTCTAACTGATACCCAAAGGAGCTGTTGAGCCCCTCAAAGCAGGTTTGGCAGGTCAACCCACACAATGGTGCAAGTTATCAAAATACTTTTTATTGAATTCTTAGATCATACGTGGTTTAGTGAGGAGCGGGTCTATGGCTTAAACTTCTTTGTTCCTGGTAGGATTTAACATACACCTCCAAGCATACTTTAGGCACCCAACACTTGTTTAACTCTCTGGAAAGGCCTACCTGCTAAGCCTTTGAGGTTGGATGCTTTAAGGCAGGCGTCCTCAAAGTACAGCCTGTGGGCCTAGGACATTTATCCGGCCTGCCAGGTGTTTTTGCCACCACTGCCTATCCTTCTTAGCAGCCAACTTGTCCTGGGGCCCGCAGTCCGGCCCTCTAACAGTCTGAGGAACAGTGAACTGACCCCCTGTTTAAAAAGTTTGAGGACCCCTGCTTTAAGGCAAGGGTAATTAGGAAATAAGGAAGGCTAAAACTAGCCCAGTATGATAAGTATGTAAATCAGAGCTCACTTAGTTGCTAAGAAGTTCCAGCAACTTTTCCATTAGGGAAAGTGTAGCACTGAGGTTTCTTCTTCAAAGCCTCAGGCTTCTCTGAACAGAAAATCTGTCATCGCCTGTTACTTTCTACTTTCCACACTAACCACAAAGTAAATCTCTGATAATGCTCTACTAGTTTGGCGATGTTGCTTTTACCCTCAAGTATTTATACCCTCTGTGGACACATCAGCTCCAAGATTATATTCAAAGAGAATTGTGTTTCAGATAAATGACACACTATTACTTTCTAAGAGAAGAAACCCCCTCTTGCCCTTTATGTAGTTTCCATTCAGACAAATAACTGTTTCCTAAATAAAAAAACATAATTGGTGTTTTACAAGGGCTGGGAGTGCTTCCATGCTTTCTTCCAAGCAGCAAATAATAGTCCCAAATGCAGTGAGATTCTGCCTCAGACCTCAGATGGAGGGAAATTGGCAGGTGTGAGGTCTTCTCCCGGCAGAGAGGATCTGCTTTCTGGAAGCTTCTGTTAAACCAGGTATTTGTTCAGCCTGGGGCAGGGTCAGGCCAGGGCTTCTTGGCTTTAAGCCATTCTTTGCGTTTCTTTTGACATTGAGTTTTGCCAAGTGATTCATAAATGCTGGAAATGCAGAGAAGAACCTGAGGAGTGTCATTTCCCTCAGCCTGGGATGGATTAACACAGAAACATAATATGCGATGGGTGTGGTTTGATACATTTCTGCGCTTTCCAGCCATCCATATCGTCTTCAGTGGCACCTCTATACCGTGTATTGGGGTCTCTCACTGGTTCCAGGTTTCTGCTGCATCTGGCCAGAAGAAGTTGGTGTGGGGAGGTGGGGGGGTAGTAGCCTCTATGAATAAATAGATATATGATGGCTATCAAACTGTGGGCTTTTATTTCTCCAACAATGGAATCACATTTTGATTTGGTACTCTTGGCAAACCATATTTTACTCTTATATTTCTACACATTGTTAGAAATGAATTTTAAAGGAAACACTTCTTATTGAGGGAAGGGCAAAGCTATAGTGAGTTTGATAAAGAAGATGACCCAGAGACCAGACCAAAGTGGAGAGGTTTAGGCTGGATTTATTGAAAGGGGACAGGGACCAGCCCAGGCAGGGCAAAGATGGCATCTGTGCCCAGTGGCAATTAGAGACTTTTTTTATATGAGGCCATAGAGGGTGGGCAAATTCCACAGCTTGCCAGAGGAGGGCTTTGGTGAGTTAGGGTCCTTTGACTGAATTTCAGGAGTGGGGCTAACTAGGTCCTTTGTCTTGATGGGGAGAGGGGGTGGAGAGTTCATGTGGGGCCATGTTAAGCCCCCAACAGAGGACTCACTCAGAGGTGCAGAGATTTAGGTTTAATTTGGTACTTTCTGAAATGTTGGACTTTATTAGTAAAATATAACTAATTAAGTGAAAAGGTTAAAACATGATGAAGTGGTCTGCAGAACAAGAGATTTCACAAAACTTTTAATCAAATGTTCCCCCTGTACTCCCCAAAATATCTTCATCAGGCATTCAGTTGTTGTGTAGTTTCTTACCAAGTTATAGCAGGGAATGGGGGTAAATCTCTTCACGTCATGGTAAGGGTAAGCATTGGATACCACTTAAAACAGGGTTTTCTAGGGATTCCCCTGTTAGATACCCAAAGCATCAAACACTTTAGGAAGTAATTAGAGTAACTGAGTTCAACCTTCCCTACTTTCTCTTAAAACTTCTGTTGTAGCCCACGTTTATTTCTTGTTGAGGTCATACATTTCTTATCTAGGATGAGAGAAGCTAGACATTTCCCTATTATATCTTTTTTTTTGAATCTGCTTGATTCTTTTTTTTTAAAATTAGTATCTTGTTCTTTCTCCTGTTTTTAATTCCTTCTTTTATTTTTAAAAAATAGTTTAAAACAAATTTGTCTTATCTGTCCCAATAATTCTATTATATGAAGTTCCGTTTGTTGTTTTAGCTGAGTTTATCATGGTGACATGCTTCTCCAAGCACGTCATGATTTAGGGTTGCAAGTTTTTGTTATTTGTGAGAATTCTATGTGACCTGAGTTGAGGATATGCTTTTACCAAGAGGCTTCTTGTTTTCTTCAGCCAGAAAGTCAGCAGTGACATCTGGGAACTCATTTTCATGTTAACTTCTTTGCTTATGGTTCACCTGCCTTTACAGGTAGTGTAAATCCATATCTCAAATCCATATGAGGTAGGCCTGGGTTATAAATTCTCTGGGGAGATTTTTTTTCCCCTCACCCAGATCTCAGCCTAAGATAGAGAAGTTTGTTGACTTCTTCTGTGAGTGCATTTTTTGCCAGCCGATTTTCAGATGGTCCTGGTTGTCTGTCCTGTGTATCAGTTATATGCAAGATCCTTTGTTATTGAGCTTAGCAATGACTTTCAGAATAAAAGAAAATTGAGTACCTATTTTTCAGGTTATTCTTTGTTTTGGACCTTTGAGGGTTTCACTTTTATTGCTGAGAGACTGGCTATATACGTTTAGAAGATTGTTGGCTGGGAGGCCAAGGTGGGTGGATTGCCTGAGCTCAGGAATTTGAGACCAGCCTAAGCTAGAGTGATTTTTTTTTTTCAGATGTTTTTTGTTTGTTTTGTTTTCTTAATGATTTCTTCTTATTTATTTATTTATTTATTTTGCAGTTTTTGGCCAGGGCTGGGTTTGAACCCGCCACCTCCAGCATATGGGGCCAGCGCCCTACCTCTTTGAGCCACAGGTGCCACCCCCAAGACCTCGCCTTTAAAACTAGCTGGGCATGGTGGCGCCTGTGGCTCAAAGGAGTAGGGTGCTGGCCCCATATACCGGAGGTGGTGGGTTCAAACCTAGCCCTGGCCAAAAACTGCAAAACAAAACAAAACAAAACTAGCTGGGCATTGTGGTGGGTACAGGCAGTCCCAGGCTGAGGCAAGAGGATCACTTGAGCCCAAGAGTTTGAGGTGACTAAGCATTCAAAAATGCTAGTGATCGTGACTTCTTTGGTCATCTTAATGGTTGTATTCTCCTTTAGCTGTTGAGATTCCAATATCCATTCCACTCTACTCTAAACCAGTGGTTCACAAACTTAAGTGCATCTGAAAATTGCTTGGAATTCTTATTAAAACACAGACATCTGTGCTTCAACTTTGAAGATTCTGATTCAGTGAGTCTGGAGTTGGTCCTAATAAATTGCATTGTTCTCAGGTGCTGCAGATGGTCTGGGCACCACACTGTAAGAATTAGTCATGGTAATCCTAGTCCTCACACTGGTGATTAGTTTAGGAAGGGCCTGTGGTCTGAATCTACTGGGAGCGATGCAAGAAGATGTCTTTGCTGGAGACTCCCGGGAAAAGTTACCTCAATCATGAGGAGAAAAGTAGGAAAAACTGGTTCTGTTTTTCCTCTGGACAGTGTCACGCCAGGCCATGATTCCTAGAATTGCCGTAGGCATTTCACCTTCATCCTGAGAATTAAGTGGATTTTCAGTGGAGGGAGCCAAGAGAACCCTAGGGCGGCAGAGCTGGGATCCTGACAGGTATGTTCTGTCCTACCTCTGTTATTTTATTGTGTGAGACTGTAGTATCTCACACAATAAAAAAAATTTTGAAATACAATTGAGAAAATTTTTTAATTGAAATACAATTTGAGTTATGGTTTTACATTATTCTCAGTTCTAAATATTCTAAGCAATGCAGCCATTATATAGTTATGCTGAGTCTTATTCCCTGTGGCCTGAAGCTATAGAGTGCCAAAGTATGTGACTTCAGTTCAAATTATACTTTCACTTCTTTCTTTCCTTCTTTTCCTCTCTCCTTTCCTCCCTCCCTCCCTTCCTTTCTTTCCTTTTCTTTCCCTTTCTCTCCCTCTGCCTTTCCCTTTCTTTCCTTACTTCCTTTCATCTCACTGTTGCACAGGCTAGAGTACCATAGTGTCAGTTTAGCTCATAGCAAACTCAAAGTCCTGGCCTCAGGTGATCCTCCTGCCTTCCCCTACACCCCCAATCTAGACTTCAGGTGCCCAGCACGCCACCTGGCTAACTTTTCTATTTGCAGTAGAGATGGGGTCTTGCTCAGGCTGGTTTCAAATGCCTGAGCTCAAGTAGTCCTCCCACCTGGGCTTCCTAGAGGTTACAGACATGAGCCACCTCGCCCAGCACCATTTCTTTTTTTTAACCACTAATTTTCTGTGACAGTTTCTTCTTTACTTTACTCCATCCCACACCCAATCTCACCTAGTCCTCTGAGAATATGCTATGACACTTCAAAACTGCAAATCTCTTGAAAGGAGAAAACTCCTCCCAACTTGCATCTCATTTGCAAGTGTGGGACTAGAGAATCCATTTCTGGTTGAATGCATGATAGCAGTTTTGCTGGATGTCTTCTTTCTCATATTCTATTTCTATATATTACTGTTTTCTGGAAACCCTAGCCAATTAGTAACTTAATCTGTCTCCCTTCAGACTTTAATCTAAATTTTAGGATTTTCCAATCAAGTCAACATTAATTCTAGCAGAATTTCAAATATGCCCTGCCTTTCTGTGTTGTATTTTGCTGGAAAGAATTGTATCAGGAATAAAGCCTCGTGATGCAAATGCCTGAATCCTGAATCGTGACCAGGATTGCCAAGATAATAAAGAGGGAGCTCTCTAGGGAGTTGAGCTAGCTCTGTACCTCCACATGGAGTCTGACAAAGGAACAGTGGGGTTTTTCCCCCTCTTCTTTTTAATCTCAGTTTGTACAGTTTCTTTATTCAGAACATCACGGACCGTTGACAGTTGAAAGAAAAGGATGGAGGCTCCTGGGATTGCTAATGAGATACAAAGCCACCTTGGAATCAAAATAAATTTCTATCTGTTAGCTCCTCTGGCCACAGGGAAATGAGTTAAGAGCTTCAAGCCAATTTCTACTGACAGATAGTCTCACCAAGGTTAGGGGTGCAATGCACTTCTTGTTGGCTTGTGGGAGGGAAGGCCAAGGGTTTCTAGTCATGTGATAGCTGGATCTCCCAGTAGGTATCTGAACTGAGGTGACCTAACTGGGAGTGATGGGGCATGAAGCACACTATCTGATAGGAAAACAGGTTTCTTAATTATGGTTAGCACATACCATTTTTCATAAAATTACATTTTTCAGCCCACAAATTTAGTCAAGTGTTAAAATGAAGAATTTTATTATTTCCTGATACCAAATGTCTTCTCCTACTTTCTTTCTAATCCTAATTATTTCTCTAGACTAGTTTATATTTCAAGTCCTCTTTTGAAGTTCTACCTGATAACCCAAACCAGAAGTGGTATTTCTTTCTTCTGTGCACCTGGAGAAGTAAGTTTGTCTTATTTTATAAACTGAACTATATAGGTCTTTGAAAGTAGGGATTGTATAATATATGTATTTTTTGCAATCTCCACACAAGATCCAGCACAGTGTTTTGCCCAAAATAGTTGCTTAATAAATATGTATTAGTTGGTTAGTTGATTCTTTTCTTCTCTGAAGTATACCACAGCAGCATGGTAGACTCAGAAATCATCTAAGAAGGCCTATGGCACCAACGCTTCTACCAACTCTTTGAAATTGAATTGAAAGTAGATATTTTCTGGGGAGAAGGACTGTAGCTGCCAACAGAATCACAAAACGGTTCTTGATTCCCTCCCAAATGATGAGAATTACTGAACTAGATTATTGATTTTCTTTTCTTCTCGACAAAATTAGATCCTAAGGTGTTGATGCTGCTCTCATAACCTCACAAATGCTTTGGCAGTAAGAATTCTCATAGGATACCTCAATTCCTGTTCTTTGTTGTTGTTCCAGAAAGAAAAACAAAGATTAAATGGAATTCATGTGTTATTATTAAGCAGATTGTATTTTTTCAAATTGTCTATCATTAACAAGACTGTGCTTCTAAGCTCCAGGGAGATGGCTTATGCTGTGGTGGTTAGATTTGTGAGCCTAGAGCCAGGCCAGTGCTTGTATCTCTGCTTGTTACTTATTGACTGTGTGACCTTTGGCAAATGACTTAAACTCTTGAGTCTCAGTTTCTTCATCTGTAGAATGGGAATAATAATACTGATATAACTCTTGGAATTGCTCTGAGGATTAAATGAATCCATGCACTAAAAACTTTTAAAGTAGTGCCTTTCACACATAGTAAATATAATGTAGATATCAGTTATTATTATTGCTATTGCTTTTGTTGTTGTTCACCTCTGGCTCTTATTTTTATCAATACAGATTAGGCACAGTAACTGTATCTTCTGCTGCCCTTCCCACTACTAAATTCTATTCTGGGTAATCACATTTTGCTCTGGTGTCAGAGCAAATTGATGAATTAATTTTGCTGAAATTACATGGTTTTATTCTTTGCTAGGTATAATTCTAAGTTTTCTTGCTTGAGTTTGTTTGGCACTCTAAGGTCAAGTTCTCACATTATGAAGGTATTTAAGTCATGTTAAAGATTACCAGTCCAGAAAACCTATATCCTTTGAATTTCAGTGGATATAGATTGTTATCCCATAAAATTTTATTTTTTGAAAAATAGTAACAAATATTCTTTAGTCTAAGAAAATCTTTAGTGGAGTCTTTTAGTCACTGTTATAGTCGTAGTTACCTTGGAAAAGGATAAAATGAAATGGAGGGGATTTGGGCAGATTGAATTCAGTAATTCCTGAAATTAATTCTTTCCATTTGCTTTCAGATTAATCCCTTTAAAATGATGAAAGGTTTTGATTAATTCTAGAATGTATAAATTTAAATTGCAGAGATGGTACAATGGTGTGTTCTTTGTCCCCAGCTTGGAGAGAAGCAGAAAAATACTGAATTGATTTTATGTGAGGGGGGATTGTACTAAATGAGACAGTTTGTCAGATTTTATTCATATGAGTTGACTGGAAGCTTTGAGATGGGAGGGTGATTTTTAGAGGCTGTGCTCGTTAGCAGATTCCTCAGCTAAGTGCACACCCTGTGATTTTGCCCCCCCAACAGCGAAACTGTAATTAAACAACTAATATCAATTGCTCAACTTTCGTGATCCTAAGAACACATGGAATTAGAATATACATATTTAAGGAGGAGAAAATTTTCCACTTGAGGTCTAGGATAATGAAAAGTGACGAAAATTGGGGTTATGAGGAGTAAGGATGTATATCAATCAGGGTCTCAGCAGGAAATAGTTGATACATACAAATTGGGGCATTTTTAGAACTTAAAGAGTAAATTTATAAAGGTGTGGGTAGGTATAGGACAGGTAGTAAAGGTAGAGTGGTATTTTTAGGCTAGTCAGGGGTGAGGGGCATTGCCTTTCCACACTAGGGTCTGAACCTGGCAAGAGGGGCAGGGAATTACCATAATCAAGATGGGAGGGGGATGTGAATATTGAGAACTAGCTGTGTGGAGGAGGGCCTCTGACAAGAGCTGTGACCTCTCGTCAAAGTCACAGGATTTTGCCAGACTAGAGCAAACCTACAGGGAGAGGGAGGGATGAAGGCTTGAGCTTCACTCTTCTTTTCTGATCCTGAGCCAGTGATTTCCTATAAAGCTAGTTAGAAGCCAGAGGGCAGAGAAGCCATTCATGTGCTCTATACTGACAGTGGTGTTTCTGAGTCTCAGAGCAGATAATTTTTAACCCTCATCCCCTGCTTATATCAGACAAAATTATTTTCAATAATAACCCTTTGTAATCATTATTATCTTGATTCCTCCTTAAGTTTTAGAACACATGTAATTAAAAATTTAAAGAAACTAATTAATATTGAAGTTATTCAAATTCAGTAAAATATTTCAAGTATTCCAGGCATGGTGGTTCACACCTATAATCCTAGCACTCTGGGAGGCCAAGGCAGTAGATTGCCTGCACTCAGGAGTTCAAGACCAGCCTGAGTAAGAGCAAGACCTGGTCTCTAAAAATAGCTGGGTATTGTGCTGGGCACCTGTAGTCCCGGGTACTTGGGAAGATGAGGCAAGAAGATCACTTGAACCCAAGAGTTTAAGGTTGCTGTGAGCTATGACACCATGGATTCTACTGAGGACGACAAAGGGAGACTCTGTCTCAAAAAAAAAAAAAAATTCAAGTGGGTCTAAAATTTGCATTTACTAAACAAAAATATTACATATTTTAGTTCGCATTTGTTTTACCGCTTTAAATCTTAAACATGAATTTTTAAAAATTTCAACTGGTAGGCAGCGCCTGTGGCTCAAAGGAGTGGGGCCCCGGTCCCATATCCTGGAGGTGGAGGGTTCAAACCCAGTCCCAGCCAAAAACTGAAAAAAAAAATATATATATATGTATATATGTATATATATATGTATATATATGTATATATATATAAATTCCAACTGGCCATGCAGAATGACAGACTTGATATACCTGAAGTTTTGGTTCTTCCTCTTGACTATCAATGTTTCTAATATAACAAGGGATATTTGGTACTCTGCAAGGAGTGGAGGCCCTGCTACTGGAGCAAGCTTTAGTGGTTCTGGGTCCTTGGAACTTATCCTGGAAAGGATTGTCTGTAGCTGAGTCTCCATGTGTCGGGGCTGATGGTGTAATTAGAAGCTCTCTGAGTTAACTTCCATGTAGAATGCAGTGTTTTCAAAAAAGAAATTTTAAAAAGAGAGAGAGAGAGATAATTTGAGGCCTACACACATATATTATTAAAATTGCTACAATTCTTGGTTTTAGAATTTTAGCCATGGTGTCAAAAAAAGAGCAGGTTGACTTTTGGCCAGTTTGTTCTTGTTTTCAAAATCTCCACAAGCTGTTCATTCCCTTATTGTCTGAATAGAGGCACAGAACAAGGTAGAGAAGGGTAGAGAGTGAACCTGGAGGGGGAGCTTGCCCAGGACTTTGTTATAAATTGAAAACTTTCCAAGTCACTCCTGTCTTCCATGAAATTTGCCAAGCCAGTTAGCTTCATTACAGATTTTGTGACAGCCATGTACTTGACATGAGTGCTTGAGTAGGAATAATTATTAAAAAATGGAGGAAGGACCCATAATTCTGTATAACAAATGAAAGTCTTAGAATTTCTTTTTGCTACAAGACTGCTTCCTAGAACTTGTGGCAAGTGCCATTCTAGGGTTACTTTGTACCATGTTTTATTCAATTCTCTTTCCCTGGGTGCCTCCAACCCTCACCCCAGTACAGCACCTCCATTTGTGTGTCTTCCTTTTCTTCCTCCTTCCACACGTCTGTCACAGGGACATGCTGGTTCCTTTTGCCTTAGTGGTTTTCTTCTCCCCACCCCCTTTTTGGCTACCTTTGTTTCCTTCCTCTTTCTTCACTGGACCAGACATGAATTTTTTTCTGGGAACTTTTAGTAATCTATGGAAAAGGTTGTTAAAAGGCTTTATGTCAGATGTTCAGTTGCTTAGTAACTCAAAGAACCTCCTGCCAAGTTTATGTTCAGAGAGTTAGGCAAACCGTCCAGTCCCCGCTGTTCTCAGGCCTGTGCTGTGTCAGCTCTCCAGCTCAACTGTGTCTGAGGAGATCCCTACACAGGCACAGGAAGGAACCTCAGCCTCCACAGAGCAGGGAGGTGAGGGCAGAGGCTGAGCACACTTGGCCAGGCCTGAAGAGGAACCTGGGGAGACGGACCTGAACAAAGGTGCAGGCATGCCTGCAGAGCTCCTAAAACTGGTAGTCACTGCATGTCGGTGAGGTGGTTTGAGATTTTTCTTAGTTTTTATTCTTCTTCCTTTGTTCTACTCTCTGATTTCTCTCTTAATCTTATTCTAGTTTCTAATGGTTTTTAGGAAACCTATAGCTTTAGACTCTAAGGCTATCTGACAAAAAGTACCAGGTAACCTTAGAGCAATGGCATAGAACCTGTCGCTTATTACTAACCTCCACAAACACACAAAACCCAAATAAAATCCCCCTAAATTCTGGATTAGGAGGTACCAACCTGGAGGAAACAGGGCTCCTATACTGGGAGGCGGGATAAATCGAAGTAAATAAATTGTTTTTTATACCCATTAGGAACCGAGGCACCAGAAACCCCAAAGTCCAGCAAGGAGTTTCCTTGCTAGATACAGATGGGGTTTATTGCCAGGTGATGAGCAGAAAAGTGCCTGATGATCAGGCTCTTTCTGGGAGATGTCAGAATCCTCTGTTACCTGCACGATCGCTGACCTTGAAACTCCCCAAAAGTGAAACACAGAGGAGGTTAAAACACTTCTAGGAAGACAGGCGTTGTCACAACACGAGTAAAGATTACTGTTTGGCACACCATGCCTAGCAGTGAGGAGTGGGTGGCTGAGCAAGATCTGCTCCAAGACTCTGGCTGGCTGGGAGCCAGGATTATTCAACTGGAAATGAACAGGGAAGGGGGGGAAATGAACAAAAGTCTATTGAGGGATACAATAAAAATTTTAATGACTCTTCAAATGTTGCATTATCTTGTAAAAGTAGTCATTGCATTATTTGCAAATTAAACTTTGAAACGACTGGCTCAATGGGGCTAGAGACAGAAATGATTAAAAGAAAAGAATAGGTCTCAGATTAGCAACAATATTTGTACAGAAAGTTTCCAGAGTTCAGTGTAACAGGATGGTTTTTGGTGATGATTTTAACTGTTGAGAGCTCACTTAATTTGCAGTGAATGGATGAAGAACCTCTCTAAAGAAGAATGGGAACTTAGGTGTCTGTTAGGGAGTTTTTCCTAAGAATACAAGTAAATTGAGTATAATTTGATATTAGTCTGTTATTGTAATCAGAGCTATTAATTATATTTTGCTGTAGTTTAAACATATCTCCAAGTAGGTATATGAAGGGAAGGAAGATGATCTTTGTGCCTTTACTCTCATGGCTTTGGAGTGGGAATGAGGATCATGGCTTGGTGGATAGATACTGGTGTAGGGTGAAGCTTTCTTATCCCTGAGGAAGATGATGCTAGTGAAAGGTTGCATGTGTAGGATGATTAGTCCATATAACCAAACTCATGAGATGGAGCAATCCTCCTGCTTCAGTCTCCTGAGTAGCTGATAGCACCTTGTTATGTTTCTCTGTTTGGTCTGGAACTCCTTGCCTCTCAAAGTATTGGCTTCCCAAAGAGCTGGGATTATAAGGATGAACAATTGTGCTTAGCCCTACTATCCCCTCTTATGTGATAATATCAACTCTGAAGGTCATCTTTGAGCAAGGTGATGTCTGCATAAAATAATATATACATATGCATTATATGAAGGAGCTCTACTTTATCAGATGCTGTAGCCAAAAGAAGATTACTGCTTACTTTCCTTGGTGGCTCTAAGGAGTCCTTAGGAAGTGTGTCTAAAAATTCACTGCTGAATATTGCATAGCAACTACCAATAGTCACATTCTTCAAGTCTCCAGGAAATGATCCCCCTGAAATGAATCAACATATGGCAGTGTGTCCATATGTACAGTGATCTTCAGTAACGCACACCATAGATAATGGTATCAGCAACCTGCCTTGATCTGGTCCTATACTTTTCAACAAATAAAAAAGATGGTAGGGTGGGCTGAGAGTAGGTATAGATGTTGTGGTTTTGTTTCAGTCTTCTTCTCCTTCTTCTTTTTTTTTTAGAGACAGAGTCTCACTTTGTCACCCTTGGTAGAGTGCTGTGGCATTACAGCTCATAGTAACCTCCAGCTCTGGGGCTTAGATGATTCTCTTGCCTCAGCCTTTGCCACAAAGTCCCGAGTAGCTGGGACGGGACTACAGGTGCCTGCCACAACACCTGGCTATTTTTTTGTTGCAGTTTGGCTGGGGCTGGGTTTGAACATGCCACCCTCAGTATATGTTGCCAGTGCCCTACTCACTGAGCCACAAGCACCGCCCTGTTTCAGTCTTTCTGATTTTCATTGTAAGTAAGCTAATCAGTTTCACAAATGTGCCATTTTATTTACAGTGGCTCCTAGATTTCTGCTGTGGTGGTTATCCAGAGTGGATATACTGTTTTATTTATTTATTTATTTTTATTAAGCCAAATACACATAGATCATGAATACATTTATGCATATGTGGGGTACAATGTGTTGTTGTTTTTTTAATATACAATCTAATGTGGTTGCATCAAACCAATCAACATAGCTTTCACCTCATTTATGTGATTATTGTGTTAAGACATTTATGTTCTACACTTGACAGATTTGACTTGTACCCTTGCAATATGCTCCATAGGTGTGAATATACTGTTTTAAATAGCCTTTCTTTTTAGCAGCTTGTTGTGTTCATCACCAAAAGATTTATGTAAGAATAGCATTAAATAGGTAAGGAAAATCTTAGGGACCAAAAGAAAGTACTCCGGGAAAACCGTTCTTAAATCCTTGTAACCTACAAGTACAGCCATGGAATGGGTGCACCTCACAGTTATTGAACTACACTAGGGTGACCAGATTTTAACATGGGTAAGTCGGGACAACATGGCGGGGGAGGGGGGGCAGCGGACGGGGCAGGGCAGGGCCTGACAACAATGCAAACTTTGATAAGCAGTTCTCGATAACCACTTCTCAGCAATTATTTGTTATTATTACAGTTTAATATTATAAAATTAACAAAAATAATATAAAACTCATATTCTGGCGAAATAGCCACATGGCAGCGAAAAACCGAATATTCCCTTCTTGTTCTCCTGCCTGTTTGTGCATTGTTTCCAAAAATCGGGACTTTTAAAAAACGCTGCAGGATGCGGGACAAAGTGTTAAAAACCGGGACGTCTGGTCACCCTAAACTACACATACTACACATCCCTTACTTCCTGGGCCATTCATCCCCGAAACACAACTGTGTTTCTACCACTGCCCTGCTGGTATGCTTTTCCTGCTGATTTCTCTGCAGCTCTTAGCATAATGTTTTGAGGAGAGAAGGAGGTCTTTGAGCATTCCTTCACTGACATTCCTTCACTGACTGATGAATCCAAGCTGCAAGAAACGTCGTTGTATTTCTCTGTCTCTATGGAGCACCTCCTCCTCATCTCAGTTTCAAGATTACTTTTATTAATTTTGTCACAGGCAGAGGGATGAGTCCAAAGTAAAGACAGACCTAAATTGATGGGCTTATGCACAGGATCAAAGGGAAAAGCTAGACACTGGGCACAAAAGAGGCCAGTGTTGAAAGGTAGTCATGGGTTTGGCTAGCCAGTGCCTAGAATGCCAGAAATAGAGTCCCAGTATGCAGCTAAGAAAATGTTGAAAGGGGCATAAACTTATAAAACAGAATGGAAAATTCAGATTTTGAAATGAAAAGATAAATACAATGAGAAACTAGCCCAACTTACAGTTTTTTCTTCTTTTAAATCTAGCAACTTGAGGTTGGGTTAGCCTGGGCATGAAGGAGTGAGGACTGCTGAGGTCAAAGTGCTCAGAGGCAGGGTGAGAACAACCTCTTGTTTTTGAATACACAGTCAGGAATCTACACTGTATTTGTATACAAAGAATACTTCCAGTTTTCTAGAGCATTGTTCCCTAAAGTGTGTACCAAAGAGTGTTGGTTCTGTTAATGCCCAAAAATGTGTTTGGAAAAGGAAAAGACTGAATTAAATAATATTAATAAGTTTCTTTCTGAAGAAATAAAAGCCCTGATTACAGTAACAGAGTTAATGTGTGTTGTGCATATCTCCCATAGGGTGTGTGTGTCAACCATGTTTCTCAGATGTGTCGAACTCCAAACATTTTTTTTTATAAGCAATTTGTAGGACCAGTATTATGTGGACCATGTTTTGGGAAATGATGCTCTAGATATTATCTATATTCACATTAGAATCTCTGTATCATCTGCTTATCACATTTTGTTCTGCTAGTTGTCAGAGCATACCTTATGAAATTCTATAGCAGAACAAATTGGTCTTTTTGTTTGCATTTTAATGAGAAAAAGCTGACATGAAGTAGCTCTACCACAAAGAAATTATTTTCATCTATATGTATTTTGCCCTTATTATCTAGGCAGTGTTTATTAAGAAGACACAAAGCATTAAGAAACATTTGAAGCCCCTTTACTTTATAGCCAAATTAGAGAGAATGACCAATGGAAACTTCTGGGTAATTCAGATCTCTATTTAGTTTTGCTCTAGGGAGAAGATGACCTTGAATAACTTGCCAGATGAATGTACTCACTGGGTTAAACTTGCCTTTGTTCAGATAACTTAATTGGATATATGTTTAGTTTGAAGTACAAGTAATAATATATATTTTTTAACTCTCCACTCAGTTTTGAATAGAGCTAATGGATCCAATTATAATCTAAGAAATGAGATTTTAGATATTGTTCTCCTTAAATATTTCATAGATATAAACATAGCTGGTGATATTCATGGAAAAAAATAAAAAACAAGAAGGGGGGTAAATTAACATGACTATGAATTCTTTAAGAGATATAAGGTGCTATGTGGGTACAGAAGACCCTCTATAAGCCATTGGATAATGCCATCCCACAATGTTACTGTAATAGACCATGCATTTAATACGTTTCTTAAAGTTTATGTGTGTGTGCATGTACACCTGTGTCTTAACTAAGCCTTTGTTAAGACTTTTAATTACCTTTTGATGGTTGTATCCTGAATTGTCTTTTGATTAAAATCAATTCATATATTAGCTTGACATCCGATGTTAACTTAGCTGGTATTTTTTTTTTTTTTTTTTTTTAGACAGAGTCTCACTGTGTTGCCCTGGGTAGACAGTGCTGTGGCATCACAGCTCACAGCAACCTCAAACTCTCGGAGTTAAGTGATTATCTTGCCTCAGCCTCCCAAGTAGGTGGGACCACAGGTGCCTGCAACAAATGCCTGGCTATTTTTTGGTTGCAGTTGTCATTGTCCTTAATAGGTCTGGGCTGGGCTTGAACCTGCCAGCTTCAGTGTATGTGGCTGGCACCCTACTCACTGAGCTATGGGTGCTGAGCTATTAGCTGATAAATTTTAGACCTATAAATATGTTGATCCATCCATACTTCTATTACTAACAACACTCCCTACTTACTTCCCAGAGCTTTTTTCTATCTTTAAAAAAATTGTGGTAAAAATATCTAACACAGTTTACCACCTTAGCCATTTTATGTGTACAGTTCAGTGGTATTAAATACACTCAGAGTGTTGTGCAGCCATCACTACCATTCACCTCCATAACTTGTTCCATCCTGCAAAACTAAAAATGTATACCCATTAACAATAACTCCCCATTTCACTCTCCCCCCAACTACTAGCAACTACTATTTTACTGTCTGTCCATGTGACTTTGACTGCTTTAAGTAACTCATATAAGTGGAAATACTTGACTTTTTGTGACTGTCTGATTTCACTTAGCATGATGATCTCAGGGTCATCTATGTTGTAACATATATCCGAATTTCCTTTCTTTTAAGGCCAAATAATATTCTGTTGTATGTATATAACAATTTGTTTATCTATTCATTTGTTGAGTATACTTGGGTTGCTTCCACTTTTTAGCTATTGTGAATAATGCTGCTATGAACATGGGTGGACAAATATTTCTTTAAAGTCTGGTTTTTAATCTTTTGGGATATATACACAGAAGTTGAATTGCTGGACCATATTAAAATTCTATTTTTATTTTTTTGAGGAACTGCCATATTGTTTTCTACATTGATTGTATCATTTTACATTCCCTTCAACAAAGGTTCCAATTTCTCCCAATCCATACCAACATTTACTATTTTCTGATTTTTTTGATAGTAGCCCCAGTAATGAGTATGAGGCGGTATCTTGTAGTTTTTGATTTGCATTTCTCAAATTATTGGTGACATCGAGCATCTTTTTCTGTGCTTTTAGCCATTTGTATATGTTATTTGGAGAAATTCAAGTCTTTTGTGGTTTTTTTTTTTTTTGGTTGTTGCTGAGTTTTAGAAGTTAAATTTTAAAACTTTGTGTGTGTGTGTTTTTTTTTTTTTTTGGTTGTTGCTGAGTTTTAGAAGTTTTAAAAATATATGTATAGTCTGAATAGTAGTCTCTCAATAGATATATGATTTGCAAATATGTTCTCCCAGTCTGTGGTTTGTTTTTTCACCCTGTTGTTAATGTCTTTTGATGAACAGAATTCTTTAATTTTCATGAAATCCAATTTGTCTATTTTTTTTTGATTACTGCTTGCATAATAAAAACCAGTGTTACTTATTACAAGTGACTGCTTCATAGCGTTTTTCTCTCTTTCTTTCTTTTTTTCTTAATTAGGCCCAGATGAGGTTCAAATTCACCACTCCTGTTTTGCAGGGCCAGCTCTCTAACTACTGAGCTACAGCACTTAGCTACTGGTTTATAGTCTGAACTCAAGATGCTATTTTAGATGTTCTGCCTTCATAAAGAAAAGTATTTTAAATTAGGTAATAATCTTGCTTGAACACTAAGATTCTGTTATAATATAAGCCTTGTTGTTTGTAAGTACATATAAATCTTGTCATATTTTAACAAGGTTAAATATAAACTGTGTTATGAGATCCCTACAAAGTGATAGGCAGATACTGTTTTTTTTAATACAGACTGAGAAACTTGGTTTCTTCATTTAAAAGTACAGATACTTGCTATTTAGGTTCAAGATCAGTTTTTCTCCAACCTATTTTCTCTTGAGAGTTCAGTTGAGAAGTAAATATACACAGAAGCTGCCCATTCCTCGTTTCCTGGACTTGAAGTTTCTGGAGGGTGGAGGGTCATCAAATGTAGACTCACTTGTTTGCCAGAACACAAATGAGTGCCAAACAAAGTGAGATTCTTAATAAATAACATTTTCCCATTAAACTATGATGTATACAAAACTATCAGGGCAGTATATTCCTCTGCCTCCGTATAAATTTGTCAAAATTTGTTTTATTTTAAATATTCATGATATTTTGCACATTAAAGCAAATTTGTTTTCTTTTAAATATTCACGATATTTTGCACATTAAAGCAGAGAAAAACAATATGCTCTCTGCTGTTGGCGTTTTATACTATGTTTAAAAAATGAAATAAACAAAGCTCCCACCTTATAGATTCCAGCTTAGTTAAAGGTCATTCCAAATGGTCTTGTTTAAAAATTGAGTCAGCTGAATGTTAATGACATATTCTAGATTATTCATTTTCAGGCATGTGAATTTCCATTTCTTGTTAAGGAAACACAATCAAAGGACCTTAAGTATCCAAATCAATGTCTGAATCATGCAGAAATATTAACAGTGACAGGATCAGAGCAAAGAGCACAATGACCGGCGGTTATGACAAACAGAATTTGACTGAGATTCATTTGTATTTGGCTTCAAGTGACTTGAGACTAAAAGCAGCTGTGTCATGTGACATATATTATTGTGAAGTATTAACTGAAAAATTATAAATAGATGATTTCTAGAGCCTATTGAGAAGGAACAGTTGTTTCTGAGTGTCATATCAATTATGAGAAACTATTGCTAACCAAAAGAAAAACATGAAAAATGGAAATAAAAATAAAAAGTTTAGGGACAGTCAGCTTCGGGGCTATCTGAATCACTCTTGGATGGCAGCCAGTGGCCCAAGTGCTTGGATATTGACAGATTATCCAGGACATACCTAAGGGGAGCAAGAAGCAGAAGGCTCAGGAACCATGACATCTCTTAGAAACTGATGTTTCCTTTCTTCTGCACCACAGCTAGACTTTGGTTAGCGGTAAGTGATAAAATTGAATGGATGAAGGGCTTTCTGTTTTATCTTAGCCCTTACCACTCTTATGGCTGAGGAGAGAAAGTATGGTTTGGCCTGTGATAGTGTTCAGGGCTTTTTGCCCCTTACATCCCTGTAATTCAGCAAGGCCCCTAACTTAAACAAATAAAATCTTTTTTCTGTCTTTGCTGAAAGACAATCTAGCAAAGTATCTGGTAATCATCAATCTGTGACTAATTTTCTAAGGTTGATGAAAAATCTTGTTGGGTCTTTTTAGAGGCTTTTAAGGTATTAGCTCTTACTCAGCATTTCCCAGTGCTGCTATTTATTTCTTTAAGCAAGAGGATACATAATTATTTAAAAAGAGGCAAAATTTCAGTGAAGGTAAATTTATGCTAAGCTGGTTCATATTTCATGCTTTTATTGTCTAACAATAAATATTAAAATATTTATGAGCTTACATCTTCTACTTCCTACTAGAAAATATGTATTTTATTTTTCTTTAAAGTCCTATGATATATAACTTTTATTCTAGGGATTATTTTTCAAAACACCAATTCATTCTGGAATAAGTCATACTTTATCAGACACCCACCTTCAATGTAGATGGCTGATAGGGCTGAAATGCTTGACTTTTTAATGAACTTGGTAAATTTTAAACAAAACCATTGTAAAATATTTAAAATAGGTTCTACCTCACTGAAATTGTTTCAGCATGATAGAAGACCTTTTCTATTCCTTTTGTAATAAAGAACATTCAGAGGGAGGATCTCTGATCTTGTCAAATCTTTGGATATTAAGAGTCATGCCATCTCCCATTAGTATTTTTTAATCTGATCAGAGTCTTCTAAAGAAAACTCTTTTTGCATGTCTAGGACTTTAGGGTGAGTAGGAAATAATAGTGAATAGAAATAATGCTTTTGAAAATCCTGGTCTTTATGAGAGTGCATCACCCGTAAAATGCCTTCTGTTTATGAAAGAATAGCAGTGTGGGTAGTTATTTGATGTGTTCTCATGTTACAGCATGAAAGCAAAAGCAAAAGGTAATGTTATTGAAAGCTTTGGCTTAATTTATTATTTGATATCTCAGCCTGATTCAGTTGTCTTCGAAAATAAAAGTTATTCACTCAACAGTGTATCTACTCATGGGACAAATAATGAAATAACCTTGCCTTCAACTTGATCACTTTATCCTTTGTGGTTTTCATCATGAAATTAGATTTAGTTCATAGAGAATCATTCTTTTTTATAGGGATTATTTGAATGAAACAAATACAACCTTATTATTGAATTGAGCCACAGTAAGCATTTTGTATTAAAAAAAAAATACAGTGTTTTAGGAATGGGTAGGCAGAATTTTGAACTTAGCACTTTAAATTTAGCATCAACCAAGTTGTCCCCCATCCAGTCTTATGACATTCTCTATAAAAATCAAGACAAAAAAACAAAAACAAAAAAAAAATTTTTTTTTCTAGTCAAGTAAGTTTGGGAACTAATGCACCCTATATTCCTATCCACCATTTGGAAATACTCAATGCACTGGAGAGTTCCAAAACCCTGTGTGCAAAAAAGAAACCCTTTAAATTTTTAATCTAGGTTTTTTTTTTTTTTTGCAGTTTTTCACGGGAGCCAGGTTTAAACCCACCACCTCTGGTATATGGGGCCAGTGCCCTACTCATTTGAGCCACAGGTG
This sequence comes from Galagoides demidoff, assembly GCA_963574575.1. Classification (NCBI taxonomy): domain Eukaryota; kingdom Metazoa; phylum Chordata; class Mammalia; order Primates; family Galagidae; genus Galagoides; species Galagoides demidoff. The sequence goes on along the minus strand of CAUYQV010122681.1, from coordinate 44,159 downwards.
CCTCCTTATTTTTAAGTTTTATGTTTGCTTACAAATAGTTAAGTCCAGTAGTTCTGAAGTTCCTTAAGACAAACAGCAGTCCCCAGACCCTCTGCTTTTCTATTTCCCATTCTCCAAAGGCAACCACTTTCTTCCTTTTTTTTTTTTTTTTGAGATAGAGTACCCTTGGTGGAGAGTAGTGGCATCATTATAGCACAAAGCAACCTCAAACTCCTGGGTTCAAGCCATCCTCCTGCTTCAGCCTCCCAAGTATTTGTGAGTACAGGTGCCTGCCACAACACCTGGCTAATTTTTCTAGAGACGAGGTCTTGCTGTTGCTCAGGTTGATCTTGAAATCCTGAGCTCAAGGGATCCACCTGTCTTGGCCTCCCAGAGTGCTAGGATTACGGGTGTGAGCCACCACATCCAGCATATACTTTGCATCTATTAACTGATTTTTCGGTAATATCTCCATCTTGAAACAATAGGATGGTATATCTATTTCCTGAGTATTTTTTTCTTAGCTTTAGCTAATAACTTCTCACCACAAAAGATGAAAATATATTTAGCTCATTTCTCTGCCCTGTCTCTCTCTCACACGCTCACACAAAGGAGTGCACTTGTACATGTGTGCATAGATTCACACTTTTCATTCCCCCCATTCTCCCTGTAAAATTAGGTAGTGATTTGAGTTGTAGCAACACTGAAATTATTAAGAAGAAGCAAATACAATTTATAACTAAACCACACAGAGGAATATGGTTCTCGTTCCATATTTTGCACAATGTTTTGTTTCTTTTTTGGAGTTTATTATTTACTTAATTTTTTATTCATTTATCTCAAATTTGAGTCCGATTCTTAATTATTGAATAAATCTCTTCTGCATATGTTAATTCACATCACATTTCCTTTCATTGTCCATTTTTTGAAGCAGTCTTGCCAAGGGGCCTTCTGACCTGTAGCAGACTGGGCTGGAAGCGTTTCTTGCTTGATACACAGCTGCCACCCTGGGATTTCCCCTCCACCTCACCTGGGGAGCTAAACCTTCTGTTTTCTGCATCTCGTGACTTGTTAGTTTAATCCTTTGTGTTGGTAGGGTGTAGCCTCTAGTATCTCTTAAGAAAAGTGTTTGGGAAAGTGATAGTTTGGGGTGTTTTTTATTTTGAGTGTATGAAAATATCTTTATCGTTACATTGATTATCAGTCTATATTTTTCTAAATTAGGCTAGAATTCTTTTTCCTTCTTAAGTAAAAAGTTGTCTTCTGGCTTCCAGTGTTCTGTGGAGACATCCAAAGCATCCAATTTATGATCCTTTTTGGATGCCTCTCTACCTCCATGCCAAAGTTCATTTCCCTGAGATTTCAAATAATACCTTTTGGTGTGTGTCTCTGATAGTAGATGGGTGTTTTAAATCTAGAAACTCTTGTCCTTCATTTTGTGAAAGATTTCACTGATGATTTTCTCCTTTTCCTTTCCCTTTGGGAATCTTATTTTGTAGATGTTGGACCTCCTGGATAGGTTACTAATTTTTAACCTTTTCACTCCTAATTTATATGTGTTAACCTTCTTACTTTACTTTCTGTGAGATTTTCTCAACTTTATTTTCAAAGAACATATTGAGATTTTCCTTTTTGCTGTGGTATTTTAATTTTCCAAAGTGCTATTTTGTTCTACGAATATTTCTTTTAACGTGTAGCATCCTCTTTTGAGGATAGGTATAATGTCTTTTCTGTGATAATCTTTTTCACTCAAATCATTTCTTTCTGTGTAGAGAGTTTACTTCAGGTTAAACATTTTTACTGCGTACTTTGGCTCTCTTATTCCTATTCAATTTTTCCTTAAATCTCTCTAACCCTTGACTGCCTGCTCCTGTTTAGGAGGAGGAGATTAGAAAGCGGAAGTGATGCTCCAAATACCTGGGTGGGCCTCCTGACAAGATGACACTGTACACTGACCTTAATGTGCCAATGTCAGTATCACCTTGTCTCTTCAGACTGATCAGGTCTTTTAGAGAGGGAACTTCTGGGCTTCTGACTAGAGGGTAAAGGTGTTGCTGCCAGTGTTTGATGATTCATGTCAGGGAAGAGGGCTGGGGATTTCAACACTCAGAATGCCTGGATTTATTTAATCCTTCTGTTTTCAGGATACTACTATCCTCAGTTGTTCTGGGTATCTCTGTCAATCCACAAAACCTGTGACTTTATCCTTTCTAAGCAAAAAACCTCCAGTCTTCTGCCTAATTGGGGATAGGAGCAACCACCCAGAAACACAGTATAAGGAGAGGCCTAGAGTTCTACCTGCTTTTTAAACTTTTTTTTTAAAAGTTCAGATTAATATGAAGGTACAAACTATGAGGTTACTTGGTTTGCATTTGTTAAGTTCCTGTTGTAGTTGTGCCCCTCACCCAGGAAGTATGCCATGTGCCCTTATATTGTGCCTGTTAGGTGACAGCACGCCAATCCTCCTCCCTCCCGTCCTCTCCCCTACACTTCTTCCCTCCGTCCCCCAATTTGAATTTAATTGAGTTTTTCTCTTTCATGGGCCTGCATTTGTTTGTCTATTGCCTTCATGTTAATATTGAGTACATTGGATACTCTATTTTACTAAGGAGAATGTTCTATAACTCCATCCAGGTTAATACAAAAGATGTAAACCGTCTCTTTTATGGCTAAATATTTCACAGTATATGTATATCGCAGTTTGTTAGTCCATTTGTGGGTTGATGAGCACTTGGATTGATTCCATGTCCTGGTGATTATAAAGTGAGTTGCAGTAAACAATATAGCCCATACTTACCCCATAGGGGAGATACCATGATCACGAAGGTGGTTTTCCCAGGCCAAGGGAAATGCATTTCCGGAGTGCATTTCCATTGCACTCCCGATGTGCTAACCCCTGTGATTTCCCCAAATGTGGAAAACTCAACTGCATAATTTGTGGTAGTGGAGAACTACAATCGTGGTATCCCCTGTAAAAATAGAAAAAAATATTAGTGTGAATATCCTTATGATAAAATGATTTTTTTTTCTTTTGGGTAAATACCTAGTACTAGGATCGTGACATCACATGGAAAGTCTATTTTAAGTTCTTTGAAGATTCTTCATACTGCTTTCCAAAGAATTTTAAACATTTTTGGATTACGTTCAATCTTCTTGACTTATCATTGCCTCTTTACCTAGACATAGGGCATACTGAATGTTACAGTCCTCCAAGACTGTCAAATCTGCCCTGTCTGAATCCTGTTGCAAGTTTGGGGGTTCCTAGGGTCATCCTTATTTCAGACTAGTTGCCTGTAAATTTGAGAGCCCACACAGACTCCCTCAGATTTAATGATACACTAGAACAACTCTTAGAACTCTGGAAAGTGCTACTTATGACTACAGTTTCATTATAGTACAAGAAAACAAATAAGAACCTGCCAAAGGAAGGAACATATAGGGAAGAAACCTAGACGAGGACAGAGCTTCCAGGTTGCAGGCATGCATTAGCCTCCTGTCACTGGTGTATACCAGTACACATGACGTACTGCCAGTTGGGAAGCTTGCCCAAGCTTCAACAGCCATAGATTTTATTCGGACTTCAATTACAGAGGCGTGATTGATTGAATCATTACCCACATGGTTGCCCTAAGCCTCAGCTCTTTAATCACAAGGTTGGTCCTTCTGTCTGGCCAGCCTGCATCCTGAGTTCCTTCATTAACATATACTTATGGAGTGTGGTCTGAGGGCCCCATCATGAATAACAAAGATATTCCTTACACAGAGGAAATCCCTACATTTAAAGGTTACTTCCTAGGAGCTGAGACAAAGACCAAACTTCTCTTTGAGTAAAATAAATTCTTCCCTATACATCCTTCCACCTTTACTTCCAGAGGTACCTGGTTCCACAAATCCCAAAATACTTTAAGGATTTTGATGTAAAAATCAGATTAGTTCTTTGCTTTTCATACTGCTGGCTTAAGATTTAGTTTTTGTGAGTTGCCCAGACTTATCACTTGTTAATCTAATTTCAACCTTCCAAAATATTTTCTCCTCCCATTATTGAGTATACTTAATAAAAAACCCTTTTCAGTAGTGTTAGTGGGATTTCTTGAGGGAGGAAAATTAAATGTGTATTTAGTTCGCTATCTCTACTCAAAAATTGCTGAGTACTCTCCTAATTTCTTTCTGGTAGCAGCTTTTTGTGGAATAACTATTTAATACCTGGTAAACATTGAATTAGCCAACAGTCCTATATTATTACATTATTATAGATAACTATACTAATTTAGACTTAATGATCATTAAAGATGACTCTTCCCTTACAGCTCATCTTTTTCTACTTTATATATTGCAGTCACAAATATAAATAGCTTCTTGTCACTTGTTGACTAGGGATAAAAATGTAGGAGAGAGACCTTTATCTTCAATATCATCTATTTTTATGTTTGAATTAATATATATTACTTTTTAATTAATTAAAATGATTGTAGAACATGGAAAGGAGTAAAAACATTGCATAAAATGATCCTCAAAATTTTTCCACTTCAAATTTATGATGCTAACATTGTAAAGGAGGGTTAATGGAGAACTAAAAATGGAGAATTCTTTTTATATTTAATGGAGTAGGTAGGACAGAGCACAGAGCTCCTTTAATCATTCTGACCTAAAAGTCAGTTACATTCTTTCCCCCTCTTTCTCCCCCCTCTTTCTCCTTTCCATGGTTGTAAGATTACATTTTGTATTAACAAAGTCTTTGCCTTAGAAAAATGGATATTGATCCTCCCATAATGCTGATTTCTCATTTCATTTTCTTGGTAAATAACAGGGCATGTAATGACTTTTCTGTACCTTTCCAGGACATAACTGTAATCCGATTTCTCTTTTTCTAGCATTCTCTTTAGAATTCTTTTTTTTTTTTTTTTTTGTAGTTTTTGATCAGAGCTGGGATTGAACCGGCCACCACAGGCATACGGGGCTGGCGCCCTACTCCTTTGAGCCACAGGCGCTGCCCCTCTTTAGAGTTCTTACTCCCTGTGAGATTCATCCCAAACTCCATAACGTGGTGTGCTCTGCTTTTTTAGAATATGGCCTTATCTTATCTTGTCGTATCATCTGTTTCTGGACCACATCAAGCTTCCGGTTTCTTTCAACACTCAATTATTTGCTGATTCTCCCAACTTCTTGGTATTGAGGTATCTTTGTCCATGCAGTTTTCCCAGCCTAGAATTCATCATCTCTCCTCTGTCTCTGTCTGTATCAGACCCATTTTTACAAGCCCATCTGAAATGTTACCTTTTCTTGTAAAGATTCCTATTTTTCTTTACCAGGTTAAAGGTACTTCACTGGGGCCTCACTGTACATGTGTGTGTGGGGGGGTGGTGGAGGAGGTTAAGGAAAGGGCGATTGTCTCTATTAGTTATAATTTCCTTGAGGGTAAATATGATGAGTCATATAGTATATGTATAAAATTGTACAAATTATGTATTAGAGTTTTAAAAATCTAGCCTCCCTAAGACCTTTTCTTGAACAATAGAAAGATGGCTGCCTAATATTTAAAGGTAATTTTTAGCAACTTGGGGTGCGGGTGAGAAATATGCTTACTCATTAGTGATCACTGAATCCAGGTCCACACACTGCTAACCAATGTCATCGCAGCTGATTGGTGGAAGCAACCAGATGAATCTGTGTGACAGGCACTGACTGCTGTCGTGGTGGAAAGAAAGCACAGAAAGCGTGGTGACCAACTGAGTCAATCAGTATTCCTGTCATAGAAGGAGGATCTGAATTATCAGGGAGACATTAGGAGAAGGGGCTAAGGGAGCAAGATGATTGATGAGGTGTGTTATGGCAGACAGAAGATAACATGCTCTAGGCAAGGGAGTTAGCCAGTATTTTAGGGAGGACCTGGGAGAAGGTGCGTGGTCTCTAAGTGATTAGCAGGGTGGAACTGGCCATCTGCCTGGGGATACAGTTATACACAAAGGAAATATTAAAGAGGGAAAAAGACACACACACAGAGAGAAACACCAATGATAACACCAACAAGATCTTTTAAACTCTAGAAATCAGTCTGGGCTCTCCTCTTGGCATGCCGTTTCCTTGCTGGTGAACTTGAAGTCCTCCTTACCTATATCCACTTGCAGGCTGGCCTGTTATTGCAGGAGGATTAGAAAGTGAGACTAATCTGGGGTTACTGCAGTGATCTCACTAAACAGTGTTACTCCAGGTGAGTGCTGGAGGGCATTGGGGTTATCAGGGAAAGAGGGCAAAGCAGAGGAGGCATTAGACAGGAATCATGGATATTTTCTTAGGATCATCTTATAGAAGCCACTTTGTCTTTTTTCTTTAAGTACAAATTTAACTTAAAACTTGGCAGTCACTCTCCGGCTCTCCATATAAAGTTTAAAGCCATTTAAAGTTTACCAGGTCTTGACCTAACAAGAGACGAGACCAGGGAGTGAAGCAGACCGCACAATTTCAAAGTAGGTGATGAATTAGATCCCCATTCATCTGGGTAGGCAGCAGCATTTAATGAAGCAATTTGTTAAACTTGTTTTTGTCTTTTCTTTGTAGAGCACAGTTCTAATATCCTGGAATCTGACATAAGATGTACCTCTTGAGTTTCTTTCTTTTTCCTTAATGCAATAAAATCATGAGAGCTAACCTTAGACAAAAAACAAAGCAGTTAAGAGGAATTTTTTTCTTTCTAAATTCAGTGTTTGTATGAATGGGCTTTATGAAGAGTGAGTGGTCAAGAGACTATGTGAGAAAGAAATGAAGGGACAAAAAAAGGACCTTTAGTGACGTGTCCTGTAATTATCTCTACCTCTGTTTTGTAGTACGTGCTGTGTAGCAAGAAAATCTGTTAATTTGACTTGAATCATGCTTTAACTACTCAACTTTTATAGCACAGAGACTGAGAATAAGTAATTAGGCTCAGGGTTGATTTACATGAAGACAGGACTGTGTCTCAAACTGTACACGTGATAGTGCTCTAACTTGGACAGAACCGTTTCCTCCTGAGGAAAGAGAGAGAGCCTGAATCTACCAAGCTCAGGTCAGCTGGTCATGTTAATGTAGTGCAATTAATTTATTCTGCTTTAGAATTGCTTGTTTTTTTTTTTTTTTTGAGAATACAGTCTTGGTTCTTCTAAACCATGACTGGATGTGCTCCGTTCACCCAAATACTCTTTTCCATAGTGATCCTTTTTTTGGCAACTGTCTCCTTTTTTCTCAGCTCACTTATCTCTGCTTATTTGCAAAAGGCCTGCCTATAACTGCACAGTCCTGGGGCTTATACATTAGCTTCCAAATAGGGACTGTGTAGCAGTGGCAGCCTTCTCTTAGCAAGAGATTTAGGCTGCTAAGGGCGTATGAAGCTTGTGCCCTGTTGGCACCAGCGTCCTGCTGGCACCGAGCAGCCTCAACACTGGCTTGTATATTGTTTGGCCACAAGAAGAAAACCAGAGGGGGGACAGTGGGAGCCAGACGCTTAATCCTGAAGGGCCCCATTAAGGACAAAAGCATTTACAGTGAGTACAGTCGGCAGATAACCGGCATTTCTGTTCTTTAATTTAAGAGAAAATTACAGGAGAAAGGAGAAAGAGGTGGGCAGCTTTGATGGCTATGTAGCTGGATTTTTTGCTTCCTGATTAAGCCAAAGGAACACTCTCCTGATTTAAATGTGTCTGTTTTTTCAAGTTCAATGCATTTTGCTAAGGTCAGGCTTCAACCCAAACCTTGTGGACAGTGAGATACCAGAACCAGTGCTTGTTAGTAAGCAATCCACGGCATGTTTTCTTCTGTTTCTATAGGGTGGCAAATAGAGTGAGGTGGAAACCCTCCTTTCACAATTTGTTTTAAAGCTTTAAAATCATTACTACTTTCAGCTTTTGCACTGCAATTATTCCCTCCTCTTTAGATTTGTATAAAGGAAAGGATTTGATGGATGTTATTTTTAACAGCAGCTGGGATAAAGATGGCATTATCTCTAATGCTGGAAAGGTGGCTACAGACAAGCATTTGATGAAGGGGAGGGATGGAAGAGATGTACAGGGTTCCAAAAAGCTGGTTGATCACTCCTCTCATGCCTTGGAGTCAGAATTAGAACTTGGCGGGTACCTACGTGCACTTGGTCTGATGTTTTCAGTTTCATGCAGAAGTTGATGTCTGGTGGCTTTTTAAAAAATTTCCCTGTGACTAGAGAGGACTGTTACTGCAAGATGACTTACAAAGGAAGAATGCAAAAACAAAAACAAACTTTTACTTTTTAAAAGTTTAGACTTGTGCTCATTTTCCTATTATTTGTTTTCATTCAAATGGAGTAATTTAATTTGTTGTCAAAGCAGGCTTGAGCAGTCATGATGAAGGCAGGAAAAATATTCAGAAAGACTGTTGTTATAAGTCCCCACAAGCTAAAGCATTTTTTTCTTTGAATTACATATATGTTGTCTTTTAAATTAGATGTGACTTTGTGAAAATCAGAAATAGAGTATGGTCATCCATGGGTGGTACAATTAAAAGTGAACTACTAGAATTGAAAATTAAATGTTTGTGGTAATTGCTTTCTAAGAAAATGGGCAATTAATCTATTTTATGCCACTTCCCAAGCTTGCTAAGTTATGATAACACATATGGTATTTATTCTTTTCCAAAAGGCAAAGGCATATATGAAGAAAAGTAACAGAAGTTACTGCTCTGGGTTGTAGAAATTCTCTTGTGTACAGTCTGTTCAGTTAAATGTGGAAAAAACATACAGGTGGAAATTTTATAGATTCAGGGAAGTTTTGCTTTGGCACCTTGAAGGTGGAATTTCCTTGTACTTTTGCTATCCATATTCATGTAGCTGTCCTTTCCAGCTATACTTTCTGTTAATATTTTTTATTTTATTGTGTTTGTCCTCTAGATATATAATCAAAACTATATCATCAGTCTTAAGTGGAAAACTCCTAGAGGCAAGAATCTCCCATATTTGTTCCCCCTGGGAAGAATTAGCAATGTACAACGTGTAAATAACAATTTACAAAAGCTTTTTTCATGATAATAATTTATTTCTTTCCATTAAGTAGGAGAAATCGACTGATATCACCTGTGTACTTTGGTAAAATGGAGGGCTGTAACTTAGAGGCTATCCCACACTCAGTTTAGGCAGGAAGCTTCCAAGAGCTTTGAGATTTCTGGATAAATAACTCTAGTCAATCATGAATGCTTAGGGTCAGATGGGATCTTACTGATCATCTAGTTCAATTTTGTCATTCTACAGATGAGGAAATGGAGGCTCAGAAATGTGAAGCATTTGGTGCAAATCACAAAACTGCATGTGCTTGCTTGATGCATGGCCTGATGGTAAAACAGAGACACTGTAGGCTGGGACATAAATTGCACTAAGCTAATTCTTTGGTATGTTTTTGAGTTTATAGTAGGACATGTATTCCAGAGAAGGCCCTGCCTTGATTTAGGAATTTCAGAGAAAACACAGTATCCAAGTATTATTTGTCAGTTGTACAGGGCTTTTGAGCAGGGTTCTGGGAGCAAGTGGGTATGAGTGAGTATAGGTGAAACAGTCAATTGTATGTTTCTCTGGTATTTAATTTTCTGTTTTGGATGAATCTGGTTTCTTAAAATAGGGAGCCACTGTGACACCAGTGTTGTTTTCATTTATAACCAGTTCTGTGTCCTTGAACTAGAACCCTTTATTAACCTTTGCGTGTCAGATTCTATCTCAGGGATTGTGATTCTAAACCAATCCCCCAAAGGGAAGTGAATCGATTAATAATTTAAAAGAATGTTCCAAGAAATCAGAATCAGAGCCTGTCTGAGGCTGGGATAAGATGTATGAAGAAGTGGTATGGCAGCTCACTCTTTCTGGGGCTTCATCCCTCCCAGTGAAATTTTGCTATGTTCTAATCGTTTTTTTAAAAAATAGCCAGGTTTATTATTATTGCTATTTAAAAAAAAAAAAAACAACAGAATGCAAAATGGTTGAAAATGTTGAGTGTGGATTTTTTCCTCTTGGAATCAGGCAGAAAGCTTCCGAATTGAAGCAAGCCTAAAGCCATTATCTGAGGCAGGTATCGAAGTGTTAAACCTGCATGGTGGCATACATTTCACTTTTTGAAAATAACTTTGCTTTCAGAAATTCATTTGTAAACTTCCTTGTCATTTAATTCAAAAGTTAGATGCTTGAGAAATTAGGGAAGGGGTTATACTGCAATATTGGACAAGTTCTGAAATAATGTTACAGGAGTAACTTAGTCTTAAAGCTGTTGTCAATTCAGCAAGTCATTTCCTTCCCATTCCTGCGTGGGAAGCTACATGTTCCTAGTCAAATGGGAGCTTTTTAAATTTGTCCTCCTTATATTTATAGGTAAAAAAAAAAATTTACTTTTGTTAGTAAGTAAGTGAGTATTTGTTACTAAAAATATGAGCTCTCATCACACATAATTTCTGATCTTTTGATTAGCTACCTTTTGTCTTTGGAGGAATGAACTTAAATGTATGAACCAGAAAAAAACTTAGAAAAGAAAAAGAAATCCATTGCCTTGAGTAGAAGAAGCTGCTGTTAAAACTAAAAATAATTTCTATTTAAAATGTTTATTTTAAAGTACAAGAAGCTAAAAGTTATTATTTTATATTAGACTGATTCCAGAAGAAAGAAATTTAATACCTGGCTCATGAAACTAATTAATTTTATCTTAAAAAGCATCTTTCTTTATTATGAATTACACGTTATTTAAAACATATTTGATTAACATTTTTACTGTTATGTATTTCAGAGCAATTTATTACTCTCAAAATTCCAGAAGCCTTTAAAAAGTTCAGTGTAAACAAATATTAATGTAATTTAAGTTAAGAGTTAATTATAATAGATCTATTTTATATAATCCATGATTTATACTTTTTAGGAAAGTAAAAATTTGCAATTGCCATGAATTTTCTATCTACCTAACAAATCATAGAAAGAAGCAACATCTCCTGAATTCAGAATAATGTTTTTGGAAATTAGAACCTCTTCCATCTTAAGCTATCCCATGTATTGAATGTATTAGTTATAGTTAAAATGATATTTGGATGCTTATAATAGGAAAGCCCCAAATTATCATGGCTTAAGTAAGAGAAGAGACTTCATATAAAAGAAGTCAAGAGTAGCAGTGAGGACTGATACAGTACTTCTTCTTCATCATGTGGGACTCATGTTGCTATCCTCATGTTCCACCATCCTCTCTCTACCCAGCATCCTTGGGTCTGAGTTGATAGCTGGAGCTCCAGCCATCTAGTCTGCATTATAGTCTGGAAGAAGGGGGGAAAGCTTATGAGCAGAAAGGGGGTCCCTCCTAATCAAGTCAGCTCCCTTTCAGCCACTCTTCCAGAATTTTCATACAGCAATTCCACTTACATCTCATTTGCCAGAAATTAGCCATATAGTCACACCTAGCTGCAAAGGAGATAGGGAATGTAGTCATAAATTCTGGACAGGAATACATACAGGTAAAAACCAGGAATTTGCTACTAAAGAATGAGAGAAGAATGGATATTAGGGTATGCAATGCCACTGGGTTTTGTGATCCTATTCTATGCTGGCTCTGAAGGCTACCATGTAGAAAATCAAAATACCTCTTTCTGTTTTTGTTATGAGCTATGGTTTCTTAATTTAGAAATCTGGCTTAATTTAGAAATCCTGTTTCTTCTGTGAAGTATCATTTCTTTATTTGGCAATCTTGACTGACTCTTGCTTTCTTCTTTCCTCTTGCCTTTCAGCTGTTTTGGAAAGAAGTAAGGTTTAGACTTCTTCATGTTAACCATGAGTGTGACACTTTCCCCCCTGAGGTCACAGGATCTGGATCCCATGGCTACTGATGCGTCACCCATGGCCATCAACGTGACACCTACTGTGGAGCAGGGTGAGGGGGAAGAGGCAATGAAGGACACAGACTCTGACCAACAGTACGAAAAGCCACCTCCACTGCACACAGGGGCTGACTGGAAGATTGTCCTCCACTTACCTGAAATCGAGACCTGGCTCCGGATGACCTCAGAAAGGGTCCGGGACCTAACCTACTCAGTCCAGCAGGACTCGGACAGCAAGCATGTGGATGTACATCTAGTTCAACTAAAGGTAAGGCAGGTCTCTGGTCCTCTCAGGACCAAAGTTTGTCAAAATACTGTGGCACCTATGGCCTGAGTTCTATAATTCCCACTGAGGAAATGTCCAGAAAGAAAAATAGAGTAACACATTTGAAACCATTATCCTTGTAGGGAAATGTGGACAAAATGAATTCTTTCCTGATTTTATTTCATGTGCTGATTATCTAAAATAAAACTGGCCTTTGGGGATAGTACAGTGAAGTGGGGAAAGAGAGAGGCATTTTTGTGCAATATCAGAGAAATCAGTTTTAAAGAATGAAAGTATTTTTTTTAAACTATTACAAAAGGTTTGGTAAAAGATCTTATAGGTAAAATATCAAACTGAGCTGTGATTGTGAGTATGTGTATGTGATTATTATCTTCTGTCGAAGCTGATGATGCCTTTGTAGCAAACAATAGATTCTGGTGTGGAGGCAAAGGGCAATGTCCTCCTTTTAGAATGAGTCCTTTCATCTAGGTACAATGCATCCTGTAGAACAAAGGTGGTGATTTTATTACAACTCATCAAAAGTGCAGACGTTTAAAAAATGTCTGTGGCTTTTAGAGCCTGTAAAAAGCCTGACTATTGGCAGTAATGAAATGGAGGTGCTAGTAGAGAATGCTAGTAGAGAATAGTTTTTGGTCTAGGGACCTCGAAATACCATGATTCTTACCCTGCCACAGCCACATCTCTCTCCTAGCTGCTTGTGGGGAATACAATGGTCAACAACCAGAGGCGGGTTTATAGTCAATTGGGGCACTGGTCATGACCCCCGTATAAATTTCTAGTCTATTAGATGGGATCCTAAGGAAAAAAATCCATCACCTAAGCTGATTCATCCTAAATGACATGAAACGAAAGGCCAAACAGTCTCTTAGATTTTAACTCTTAAATGGCTTGCAGGCAGCAGCTGTAAGTATGAGAGGAAAGGATAGTCAGTTAAAAGAAAGCATTTATGCCTTAAATCCTGGAGCAGACCTGGCTCAGCCTTCTCAGGCTGGCTCATTGGCTCAGGATCCATTGAGTGTTCAAGTGAGTGAGGGGAGAAAGCTAAAGAGCCAGAACCTCAAATGTGGCTGAACTTCACCCAGCCTGAGCAGGCCTGGTGTTTCCTTTCAGTAGGTTCTTGGGAAGAAAAATACAAAAGTATAACAGAGAGATGGCTGGGAATTAGCTCCAACAGAATTAAACTCCAGCCAGCTTCCTGCTATGGCAGCAGGGAGTTATGTGACTCAGTCCCCGAAATGTGGTCCATTTAATCAGAAGAGCTGTTCTCTAGTTCTTTGGGGTTGAGAGTAAAATAGAAAGTAGGAGGCTCCACATTGCCCCCTCCTCTTCTCCAGCCTCTCCAAATGCTGCTACACTTACATGTGACTCCCATGAGTAGGTGCTGGGTTGAGTTTGTAAGGAAAGTCAACTACTGCTCTCTAGGCTCTTTCAGATTTACACAGAAAAGGAGAAAAGGTGATAAATGATAAGGGAGAATGGGAGCAAAATGGAAATATCTTTAGGAGACTAAAAAAAATATAAATTGCTGTTAAGCGTTCTTAAAAACGTTAATGGTTCAGTTGACTTCATTTAATAACATCAATAATTTGGAAGTAAAAATTTAAATTTTAGTTTCAAATAGGAATGTAAAATTTTATACAATTAACCTAGGGTTATATTTAGTATTTGAGAGATCTCCTATAGAGTGATTTGTCTTTTTGTCATTGGAACTACCTGTTACTGTATCAGGGGGAATGGCCTGAAAAAAAGGGTAAAAATGGTTTCTGTCTCTATAAAAGCTAACCTATTCTGGAAGTTAAAACCTGCATCCTTTCCTCAGAGCAGTGTTTGGGAAGGTCAGGGGAGTGTCCTGTGTTCTTAGTACCATGGGAGATGGCTCAAGGGAGTTGTTCAGAGGAAGTCACATGAGATTATCTTAGCCAAAGATGGGATGAATCATAACCATCAATTATCATTGAACAACAATAGCCTGAAGCTGAAAATCTCCCCTTTAAAAACTCTGGATTTCTGCTCAGAGGCAGGACAATAGTGCTTTAAATGGGAATCTGCCATTCTTCTCTTTTGCTGGAAAATTAATAAGCTCCTCTTTCCTTTTCCTCAACCACTTGTCCTTGTTCTGATATGGCCTCAAGGACAAGTGCCAACCTTTTAGTAACACCACCTTCTTACCTTGGTCAAAGGCATCACACACCTGCCTCCATCAGTTCCATCCCTTTCCATCCCTTAGCATGGTCTGACTCCCATGCTGAGAAAGGAGCCCCTGGAGGACATGAAGTCAACAGAGTACTCACATAACAGTTATTCAATCAGTGACTGTTAAAGAGAGTGAAATTATCCTACATTCATTTAATTCTAGGACTTCTATCATGACTTTTTTTGGTGCTAGCTTGATCCAGTTACTTAACTAACATTCTCTATAATGTTCCAAATATTCTGTAAAAATACAGTACTTCCACATAGAATTCAAAGTGAAGGAGCTCTGGTCATAGCATTAGCCTCTAAAACAGTCTAAGAATTTCATTTTGTCTCTTAATCTGCTTTGTCAGCTTTCCCCTTTATTTGTTTAATACTTCTTTATTCAACCAAATGAACACTTCCACACATTTTTTGAGAATATTTTAAATACATATCACTTTTTCAGATTTCCACATTGATCCTATATGGAACAAAGGCCTCTGGCCCCCTCAAAAGCCAGCCATCTGCTATGAGACATCTCAGGTTGGCTCCCACTACCTTGATGAGCTAACCAATTTATTCATTTACAGTGAAAAATAACCATCATAGGGATAACAATGCCCATTGCTTTAAAGACCATCTAGGTGTCCATGGTCTTTTCAAATGCACATCCTAATGTCTTCTAGGAACCTTTCAAATGTACATCCTAATGTCTTCTAGGAACCTCAGCTACCCAACCTATATCTTCACTTGAATCTTTTCTGGGTATTTCAAACCCTTCCAAGAGCTCTTAATCCTCCCCCAGTCTCCCCCATTTCAATAAAAGCACCACCTCTGCCAAGTCAAAGCATGACTCTCCACCCCACATGTTTGCCTACAAATCCTGGGACTCCATCTCCAAAATGTGCTCTGAAGTCATTGACTTCTCCCCAACACTACTTTTGCCTGCTAACCTCATCAAACCATGTTACGGTTTGTTTGGGCTACTTTTAGGACTTCCCAACTAATCTTCTTGCTCCCCTTTTATACTACTTTTACAACCCTTACAGTTTATTCTCCATGCTATAGCCAATGGGATCTTTCTAAAATGTAAATTAGGTTGTGTCACTCCCTTGCTCTCTATTGGACTTAACAAGAAAATTCAAACCTTTTTTTTTTTTTGGAGGTATAGTTTCACTATGTCACCCTCAGTAGAGTGCTGTGGCATCACAGCTCATAGCAACCTTAAACTCTTGTAAGTGATTCTCTTGCCTCAGCCTCCCAAGTAGGTAGGACTACTGGCGCCTGCCATAACACCCGGCAATTTTTTGGTTGTAGTTGTCATTGTTGTTTGGCAGGCCAGTCTGGGTTCGAATCCGCCAGCTCCCATGTATGTGGCTGACGCCCTAGCTGCTAAGCTATAGGCTCTGAGCCAAAACTCAAATCTTTTCCTGTGATTGTACTCTTCCTGTTACTTTATTCCTGTTCATAAAGTTCTAGGTGCATCAGAAGTTCCAAAGAAATGTTAGGCTAGTTCTTGTCACAGCTCATCCTGTTCCCTCTGTCTAGAAACTCTCTTCTTCTGTCATTATATGGCAGATTCTGAATCCTCACCAAGCTGTCAGTCAGAGGCACAGGCATATTCTAACATCTGGAGGTGCAAGCCTGGGAGAGGGGTGGGCTATACATAGTAGTGAAGGACATGCACAAAAGTAGAAGTACCCTTTACCTAACTTGTCCACAGGTCTCACACTCCCTTTTACGTTGCATACTCTGAGTCTTCCTACCATCATCAATGTATAACATTTTTAAAAACTTAGTTGAAATATGCCTTTGGAATATGCTCAGGGTAGGCTGTGTCTCTGATCTTATGTTAAATGTCACATCCTCAAACAAGCAGTTCCTGATCCTTATTCTTAAAACACCCACCACTCAGTCATCTAGTCCATTACTCAGCTTTATTATTTTTTTGATGGTTCTTAACATGAGCTGAAATGATTCTTTTTTTTTTTTTTTTAACTTGTCAGTATTTTCCCCAAGGACTTCAAATGTCTAATTCTCTGCTTTATCCCTGTTTCCTAGGACAGGGCCAGGCATGTAGTGGGGTCTCAGTTCACATCTGTGGTTGTGTAGGTGAGTCCAAATCTGTTTTGTCAGTGCCTGCTCTCCCCATAGGCAGGCTTGCACACAGCAAGTCACATAAGGATGACTGCTCAGTGAGGACTGAATTAGGACAAAGGTAGTGGATGAATCAAGGCCTAAGTATATTTGGGACATTGCTGTCCCATTAGGAAGAATCTGTGAGTGGCTCATAAATCTTGGAGATTGTGCCTAGGGAGTCTGCCTTGGAGTCTATTCTTTTTGTAGATGGCTGTGCCTTAAAATCCCTCTCCCCCTTTATGGATGACTCTTTTGGTCCTAATTTTGGTTAATAAGTGTTCTCTCAGGTCTTCTAGACCCAGAGTCACTCATTTTCTTTAAAAGTGACTGTATTTATCTTTGATTATCGTGTTGATCTTGAAGTTTATTTCTCAGAGACTACTCTTATCTCCCTTACTGCCAAGTTATTAGGGGAAATTTTACTGTTACCTCTAGAATGAACTAAAATCCACTATTACAAAGTCTCCATGGTAGAGTGATTATTATTAAGAGTGACTAAAAACAACAATTATAAAATGGAAGCAATGGAATATATTATACCGAGTACTTTTCCCCATTATTTTTCAACTGAAAATGCAACCTACATATTTTGCTTCTTAGCTTTCAGATATTCTTTAGCAACAAGTATGAGAAACCAACTGAACCATTTTTAGAAACTCTCCCCCTCCCTCTTTGGATTCAGAAGCTGTGCTATGCAAGGAAAATCAGACCAAGAGTCTTAAAAGGTTTTGACTTTAACTGAGACCTGACTTCTGGGTGGATGTATTTGGGTGCTAAGTAGGCAAAGTAGACATCTCTGCTTCCTGATTAACAGTCTTCTCAAGGAGAATATTATTTTTATTCTTGAAAAATAGTAGCAGGAAAGAGGAGTTAGACTAGCTAAAATAGGCTAAATGACGTGGCTGTATAATAAACAGAAATCTTGAGGTGACTTATCTGGAATTGGCCTTTTAAAAACCCATTTTAGACAGAGTCTACCTAAATCACTTCCATGTGGGATTTGTGCCTATGTCTTTGATTTAGGCCTGCTTCTCAAAGTTAGAGCATTCAACAGAGACGCTGTTTGTAAGATGTTTTGACTCGGCTGTACCCAGACTGAAATGTGCCTGACATTTGGCATTAATACAGACATCCAGTAACTCACATGGGTTCTTGAGGACCTACTTGAAAAAAGAGTAGAATCTTTTCTACATCTGGGATTCAGCACATGGAAATCCAGAGATAATCGGGCTTCTAGGCTCATGGTCACCATGGGGCAGAGTTTGCCTTAGTGTAAGGAGAGGAAGGGGAGTGGTGTGTTATGGTACAGTATGTTGCTAATCCTGAAACCGGTCCTGAGGAGGTACCAGGGAAGTGTGGGTAACTGGGGAGGGGAGAGGGCTATGAGTGTGACTTAGAGGACCTCCTGATTGGCTGAGGCTGGCTTTCCCCTTGTTTGGCAGGTGCAGAGGGAAAGTGTGTTCTCTTTTTCCCATCTCTAGTGCATAACTAGTGAGCTCTGCCTGAGATCTCTGCAGTGGCACCAAGATGACAGTTATGGGTGTAACAGTCCAGGGTCTGATGGCTGTGGCAGTGAGCAACAGTCAGGGCTGATTCTTGGCCATATGTAAAGCACACCCTTGAATTCTCAGAAATTCTTCATAAAGGGAACTCTGAGTGGAACTAAACTTCTGACATCAGTAGTTGGGGGTGGGATTTAGAGAATTCAGATTCTAGAGAATTCTAATCTGATTCTCTAGAATCTGAATTCTCTATTCTCTATTCTCTAATCTCATTCAGATTCTAATGTTAGTTTGATCATTTATTAAAGCCTTAAGCATTCAAATTATACCATCTTTGAATAGTTTTCAATACATTTTAAATTAAATAAATATCAGTTTAAGATTGAAAGCAAAATATCTTTCTTTTCTGGGAAGAGTATTTTCCTTTTTGCCCTTTAGACCATTAATTTTTAAGAAGTCATTTCGGAGGAGTTTACAAACCATTTAGTGGGTTGTAAAATCGATTTAGTGAATTAAAGAGCTAAAACAATGAAGTAGAATAGAATTATATAAAGCTCAGGTAAGTGCTATGTTGGTTTTAATTATATACAAATATATATGTTTGGTCATGTAAAATTTATGTCTTTTTCTGAGTCAAGGCCAGAGCAGAAAGTTATTGTTTAGACCATTCTCAACTTTCCTTAGTATCATTGAGATGCACTTTAATTTTGGAACATACCATGTAAGTCAATGCATCTGGTGTTATTTTATACATTTTGTTTTTTTGTTCTCATATGGTATTAGAACTTACACAAAATGCTTGTTAAAGTGGGAACCCCAAAGGCATATGTCAAATCTCAGGAACCTGGAAGATGGAGCTGATTTAGCTATCCGTTGGTGGGTATGAGGATGTTAAAACTTTTTATTTTCTCAAGGCTCAGATTTGTGGCTATAATCTTTTTTTCTCTTTTTTGGCTGATGTGTTTATGGTCTCAGTGTGTCCTCCCAAAATTCATATGTTGAAACTTAATCACCAATGTGGTAATGTTAAGAGGTGGGGCCTTTATGAAATGATTAAGTCATAAGGGCTATACTCTCGTGAATGAGATTAATGACCACATAGAAAAGGTGTAAGGGAGCTAAGGCCAGCATCAAGTGCCACCTTGGAAGTAGAGAGTGAGCTACCCCTGACAACAAATCTATTGGTGTCTTGAGCCTGGACTTTGCAGCTCAAGAGTTATGAGAAAGAAATTTCTATTGTTTATAAATTACCCAGTCCAAGGGTTTTGTTGTAGCAGCCCAACCACCTGACGGTGTGTCTTTTTAGGGAAGCTGGTTGCTAGTGATCAAATGTCTTAGGAGTATGGTTTCATAATGGAGCTTAATAGTGGAAGTTTTTCCTGTAATGGTTCCTAGATTGTGTAAAAATATTTGGCATTGTTGACTAATAAAAACAGTTGAAAAGAAGGATGTTTGATTTTTGAAAGGCTAATTAGAAGACTTAGTTATGCGGAAAAATATATCCCAATTAATTATTGAGTAATTATTCCCATCTTCCACCCAACTCAATGTTGGAAAACAGGCTAAGTGCTAAATAAATACTTATTTTTTAAAATTTCAGGTTAATATGAGGGTATATATGATCAGTTGACATAGTTGCTTTTAAGGTTAAAGTCCAATTTGTAGTTGTGTCTTTCACCCAAGAAGTGTGCCATATACCTGTGCAAAGTAGTAGTTGGGTAGAACTTACCCAACCCCATTTCATCCCTTCTCTCCTACTTGAACTTGAGTTTTTCTGTCATGTGAGTGTGTAGTTGTTAATCTACTAGTTTCAAGTTAGTCCACTGAGTACATGTGATGCCTGTTTGTTTCTCCATTTCTGTGATACTTTGCATAAATACTCTTTGACTATTGAATGATTAATGTATTTTCATCATGACTTTGGGGTATGATCTAAGTCTTGAACCTAGCACCTGTTTTGTACTACATATGAGCACTTTTGGTTAAGACATGGGAAAAGGAACCTGCATAAATTACCTTTGGTGGTTTTGACATATATTATTATGGAGGATCTTTGGGCATCATTAACCTTAACCAGATGCATTAATGTATTTAGAGTTCAGAATGTATTGGGAGCATTAATTGTTAAGGTGGCTCAACAAGTATACCAAATTGTCCAGCTGTATAATTTTTAATTAGCAAAAGTAGCATGGAAAATGAGGATTATCACAGACTTCATAACTTGAAAGAAACTATGAAAAGTAATAAATATAAAAGGACTTGAAAATTAGTCCAGTGAGGAAAATCTGAAGAAACTGATATTACTTTGATTAGAGAAGTTGTTATTAGGTATTGTTACTTAAGAATGTTTGTTTAATAAAATACTGTGAGCTATCAGTGAACAATAGCCATCTGTTTTTGCAGTTTTAGGGGATTAGATGTTTGGAGGGGCAATCACTAGAGGTAGAATATAAGTTAGCCTAGAGAGTTTTCAGTTCAGTAGCATTCATAGAGTGCCTAATATATACCAGGAGTTTTACTTTCAACATCTTATTTAATCCTAACAACAATCCAATGTTAGAGATGAGGAAATTGAGTCTCAAAAAGTTGGTAAGTGATTGATCAACTTAGGAGTCACATGCTTTTTGAACTTCAAGTCTAATATTCTTTTTACTTTTGCGCTTGGCCACACACCCCTCTATAACTGTGAGAAATTTAAGTGGTTCTTAAGTACTAGATATCCCCTGTTCTGGCCAGGTGTCTATAGTCCCAGCTGCTGGGGAAGCTGAGGTGGGAGAATTACTTAAGCCCAGGAAGTCTGGCTTGTAATGCACTATGTAGACTGGGGGTCCACACTAAATTCAGCATCAACGTGGTGACCTCTGAGAAAGGCCAACACGAAGTTGCCTAAGGAGAGGTAAACTGGCCCAGATTGGAAACACAGCAGGTCAGAACTCCTAGCTAGTGGGATCATACTTTTGAATAGGCACTGTACTCTAGCCTGGCCAATACAGCAAGACCTCATCTTGTAAAAAAATTAAGAAGTTCATAGTTCCAGTTTTCTTGTACTAGACAAGATGAATGGATGCAAGGGTGGGGGAGCTTATTTATGTTTTAATGAAGAAGAAGATCCAACCTGAGTGTATTTTAATTCATCACCAGTAGGAACATGAGTAGTTTGAAGTAGGGATGTAAATGAGGTCCTGGGGTCCCTTTGAGTAGGGTGTCACAGCTACCCTGAATAAGATGAGAACTTATTTCCTCCTTTTGTTGTTTTCTGCTACCTTGACCACTCTTCCCTCTTTAAAATTTTACAACTCAAAAGAAGGGAAGCATGTGATACAATTAAAGTGAAATGGTATCAGTGTGTGAATTACTAATATCCTAACATGTAAATGGATAGAACAAGACACGAACATCCTTAACAAGAAACATTAACAAATTAATTTATTTCCAGGTATGGCATGTGTAGAGACCATGGCTCTCACCTTTGGCTGCACAGTGGAATCTCTTGGAAAGCTTTAAACAACCCTGTTGCTCAGGCCATGTTCCAGCCCAGCTACCTCAGAATCTGGGTTTAGACTTGGGCATAAACTGCATAGCCAAAGCTGACAACCGTGGAAGGGGATATTTTTTCTTTTTGAACAGAGTGTTTTTGGATACATCTTGCTTTTCCCATTCATGCTCCTTTTCCTCCCAACCACATAAGCCATTTAAAGTTAATTTTTAAAGGAGTGAAGTCTTCTATATGGTTTGTTTAAACCAAATCAAAAAGAATCTAAACTGTATAGATTAATATAGAAGATGATACATCTCTTCTTGTTAGTTATAAACCTGAGGTGTCAATGTTTTTAAATAATATGTATTTTAAAATTTTCCATAAATTAAGTTGCAGATATGTAAAAATATATCATTAGAAAATGATGAATTTTCTCTGAGCTGGCAGATAGACATCTGTCTTGTTTGGGTTTTCAGAATTGTTGGGCTTAGCATTTCCTATAGCTCTATCAGCAACTATATATATATTTTTTACCTTGCCGCAGGAACATAAATGTAAGAATAAATATTTCATAGCTGTTTAATGTGGTTATTTTAAAATGGAATACATCTTTTAAAATGTAATTGCATAAATGCACTGCAGGTTTCCAGAACTAATTTATTAAAGCTTTAAAGCGTTAAGACTTTATAAAGACCATGCATTTATTTAATAGAATTTTATGGTTTCTGCTTTTATTTTTAAAAGCAAATATTTTATCAAATTTATTAAAGTTTGATAAGTTATATTAAATCAGACTTAACTCTTTTATTTGTTTGTGGTCTTTTATTGATATTTTTATAGATTTATTAGCCAAAGATAGTCCCAAAATCTTATTTCAAATTAAAGCTATTTAAGATGATTGTTTCTCTTTCCTTATTTTATTTTATTTTTTGATACAGAATCTCACTCTGTAACTCTGGATAGAGTGCTGTAACATCAAAGCTCATAGCAACCTCAAACTCTAGGGATCAAGGGATCCTCTTGCCTCAGCCTCCTGAATAGCTGAGACTACAGATGCCTGCCATAATACCTGGCTAGTTTTTCTATTTTTTGGCAGAGAAAGGGTCTTGCTCTTGCTCAGGCTGGTCTCAAATTCTTGAGCTTGACTATCCTAGGATTACAAGCATGAGCCTCTCTTTCCTTGTATTATGACCCCAGCTAGACAGCACAAGGCTGAATTCTACACTTACAACTATTCTCGTCCACATCTGACTTCAAACTAATAATCTAGTAACTACCACACACTCTAATTTTTACTGGAAAGCTTTCACGTATGCTCAGACACACAGACACACTGCTTTAAGAGCATCTAGTCTCTTGATTCATAATTTACCATCAGTGTTTGATACCTGGGATTTTTATTTGCTTTTGTTCATATGTTATTTTCTAGCTTTCTCAAGTGAGTTTAACACCTTTTTAAAGGCAGGTTCTTCCACTTCTTTGTATAAAATTGCAAATACTATTTTGGTTAACTAATTGACTAGATCATCACATGCCATTTAAAATTTTCCGTTCGCTCTAAGTGGCATTAGTAAGCCAGGGAAACCATTACATCTCAAGGATATTTCAGAGAAATAAGAATATGTGCTCATAAGCATTTTAAAATTAGTGTAACTTTTCATAGAAGTTTGAGGCTAGGGGTTGGCCAAAAAAGCAGAATTTTGCCAGAATTAACTAAGAGAAAATTTGACATTTTTCTTAATAAGAATGAAATGTTGAGTAGCCCTAAGTTTCTTCCAAGACAACAGACTCCAATTAATATAACCCAAAGTTTGGGCCAAGTTAAAACTTAAAGCCCTATAAAAGTCCTTTATGAGCCCAATTCTTAAGAATTTTCATTGTGTAACACATTTGTGTTTGAGAGGAAGTAGGATCATGAACCTAACTCCATCTTGGACTAGTTGGCAGCTTACTACTCATTTAGACCCATCTCCATCCAAGTGAGAGAATGTGCTCACTCCTGACATTTCCTCTAACCACTCCTACAGTGGGAGCCTTGGTTTCAGAGGTTAAAACAGAGGTCCACTTAAGACATTTACATCAATCATACATCTACCAGACACACTGCTTATTCTATAGCAAGGAGAGAAAGTGGGAAGGACTAGAAATGAAATGCACTGACATCTTGATTAATGATCCCTGGGACCAAAGGTCTTCTTTCAAGGAAGGAAAAATGTCTATAAATTAGGTGAAGCTGAGTGATTTTTGTTTGTAGTTGGATCACAGTACCTTGTAGCAGCTTTTTTTGTTCTGAATTGCCTGGACTTGAACCAAAGTCTGGTATCCAAGTTTTGTTACTAATTTTGTGATGTGACAATGTCTCTTTTTTCTGGGTCTCAGCTTCCTCATTTGTAAAGTAAGAGAACTACAGGGCACCTTCTAGCCCTAATATTTTATGAAGGTAACCAGGCATACTCTCAGCAAACTATGAGGTTAAGACAGTTAAGTTTGTGAGCTTCCCACCACGTGTTTACATTGGCAGCACTGCACAAACAACTCAGTAAGGTTTCATAACCTTGGTATATCAATGTTGCACAGTTGTGTTCATGCCCACGTTTGGTGGTGTCTTGCTGAGTGGCATTTATTATTGTTGTTGAGTGTTTTTGTATTTTGTTGTGAGAATGTTGGACCTTAAATTAGAGCAATGAACAAACATTACATTTCTTGTTAAACTTGGATGGAAGTGAAGTCAGGGACAGATTAGTCCAAGTTTATGGGGATAATGCCATGAAGAAAACAGCAGTATACAAATGGATTAAACTTTTTTCTGAGGTCAAAGAAAGCATCACTGATGAAGAGAGGTCAGGGTGGCCAGTAATGAGCAAAACTGACAAAAACATTGGAAAAATTCATTGAATTGTGTCAGAACCCTTGGCTGACTGTGAGAAGCATAGCGTCCATAGAGAAATAGGAAAATGTTAACTGAAAATCTTGGCATGTGAAAGGTGAGGCTCTTGCATCATGACAAGGCACCAGCTCACAGGGCACTGTCTGTGCCTGAGTTTTTAGTCATTAAAGAAATAATTGTATTAGAATGTCCTTTCTATTCACCTGGTTTGGCCTCCAGTGACATTTTTCTTTATCCAAAGATAAAGGAAAGACTAACAGAAAGACATTTTGATGATATTTAGGACATTAAGGGTAATAAGATGACAACTCTGATGGCCATTCCAGAAAAACAGTCCTAAAATTGCTTTGAAGGGTGGACTAGGCACTGGCATCAGTGCATAGATTCCCAAGGGGAGTACTTCAAAGGTGACCATAGTGATCTTCAGCAATGAGGTATGTAGCACTTTTTCTAGGGTGAGTTCATGAACTTAATTGTCATACATTGTATAAATTCTGCTAAATTTGTGAACTGGATCCCTATCTCCTCTTTCTGTAATGGGCGAGGACTCTTTCTTCCTCTTAAAGTGCCTCAAGTCCTTTATGCCTCTAGTAATAATATTAATCAGCAAACTAGCCTTTGTGCTTTGTTTTTCTCAAAATGTGTGTATTATTCCAGTTATTCTTTATAATAATATAATACCTGACCCTCAGGCGAGGTACCTGGAGGCACAGAGAGCTTAACTCATTTGCCTGAAACTGATTAGCTAGAAAGTGGTAGGGTTAGGATTGAAAACTAGGTCTTTCTAATCCTAAAGTCTGTGTTAACCTTTTTTAGAATAGTAATTTCTTTGAGAATGTGATGAAAACTACAAGTCATTTTGTCAAGACATTGTACACATATGACCATTATATTTTGCATATTATTTCAGGATACCCTTGAAACCCATTCATAGGCAGTGGAAAAATTGTTTGTCTCTCTTGCTTTTTCTTTCAAATAGATTGGAGTTTGGAAATACCTGTGAATATATCCCTCTCCCTTTGTGTAGGTCTAAAAGTCTAATTAGCATTAGCTAGTTTGCATGATTCTCTAAGATGAAATTTTATACTGGCTGGTTTATGAGAAAATACAGTACTTGCTGTTTCAGTACATTTTGATATAATCAAAACTTATAAGTAGAAAACACGAGCTTCCTAATTACCACAAATTAATTCAATGAGCTGAATAATTTATCATCCTTTAAAAAAAAACTGGTCTTGCTTTCAATGCTCAAGCTTCCATTTTCTACTTCCTTCCATTTATCACTTTTTCTTTTTTCGTCTGTTCTGCAGAGCAAGCACAAAAGATATAGCTTTCCTGGCATAAAGCTATTTATTTGCTAGTAGCTAGGAAACTTGCCAAATTAGCACAGTTGTGCCAAGGTATGGAAACTATGCATATAAAACATGCACTGGGGCCTCAAGTTGCAGACGCCATAGCTCCTTAGGTAAAGCTATTGTTGACTAATTTAATCCTGTATTTTATAGCTACAGGTTGTCTCCTAGGTATAGGTTGGTTAATTTTGTTGTTGTTAATGTTTAAATAAAACATTTAATATTTTTTCTGATGATACAGTAACACATAAAATAACTATGTCTAGGCTCAGCACCTATAACTCAAGCAACTAAGGCGCCAGCCACATACACCAGAGCTGGTGGGTTTGAATCCAGCCCAGGCTTGCCAAAACAACGACAACTAAAACCAAAAAATAACTGGGAATTGTGGTGGGTACCTGTAGTCCCAGCTACTTGGGAGGCTGAGGCAAGAGAATTGCTTAAGCACAGGAATTGGAGGTTGCTGTGAGCTGTGATGCCATAGCATTCTACCCAGGGTGATAGCTTGAGACTCTGTCTCAAAAAACAAAACAAAACAAAACAAAAAAATAACTATGGCTACTGCACTGTCCAATATGTTACATACAAGCCCTAGTTACATGTGGCTTTTTAATTTAAATAAATTAAATGAAACTGAGAAAACATCAGTTCCTTAGCCACATTAGCAATGTTTTAATTGTATTTAATGGTAACTCTAGTGGATGGCAAAGAAAACCATTTCTATAATTGCAGAGAATCCTACTGGACAATGCTGATTGATGTTTTTACTATATTTCCTCCCTTCCTTTTCTCTAATTCAAAGGTATAATAAGTGACGGCCATAGTTTCATTTTATTAACTATAGTTTTGTGCTGTCATTTAAAATACTGCATAGTATCCTACTGCCTGGATGTGTTTTTTTTTTTTTTTCTTTTGGCCGGGGCTGGGTTTTAAGCGGCCACCTCCAGCATATGGGGCCAGTGCCCTACCCTTTTGAGCCATAGGCATCGCTGGCCTGGATGTGTTTTAATTCATTTTCCTGGTTTCCTTGATAGACATATAGGTTGCTTCTATTTTCCCCTATTATTAAAAGTGTTGTGATTATTATATTGAGCATATATCTTTATGTACATGTCTAAAATATTTTAAAATTGGATTTGCTTGATCAAAGGCTATGCATGTTTTCCATCTTGGTATATATTGCTCAACTGCCCTCCTGGGACTGTATCAGTAAACATTTCCTTGATTGGTTATAAGAGTACGAATATTCATAGGTACCACAGTAAGTCACTAATCTCTCCAAGTCTCATTTAATTTTTTTATTCAAAATAGGAATAATAGTCCCTATCACTTACCTTAGTAGATAGATATGTGATACAAATAAAATAATTTTTTAAAAAACTAAAGGAAAGTGCTGCTGTCACATATGATATTCATACTATTAAACCATCTGTCAATTATAAGGTTGGAAGTTAGGGACCCTGAATCCTCTGTGATCTAGTTTAATACTCAAAATAAGGGATGGTGATGGTGGTAGAGAGAACATGACCATTAAAGACTTACTCAGGGGAAAAAAAGCCGTAGCTTCAGAAACATCATTTGTTAGTAACATAGCACACCAATAGGAAATTAGGATTTTCCATACGAGGACATTTAGAGAAGTGGGATATTTTTTGTTTTAATGTTAGAATGGGGCAAGAATGGAGTGGGATATCATCCAACTACTTTCACACCTCATTGTAGAAATCAGAAAGCAGAGGCCCAGAGAAGTTAAGTGAATTCTCAGGTTTACTCTGCTGATTTGCGGCAGAATCTAAGTAAGACCCCAGCCTCTGACTCTCTACCCAGTGTCCTTTCCTCTACACCCCACAGCAATGATGCTGCAGTGAGGAGGTGGCAAGATTTTTACTGCTCCTGATGAAAGTTAAGCCAACGTTGTAAATCGTTTGATGATTACTATATTTTGCTGTCTATAATGTGCATTTTCTTGCTTACATATTTGATGAAAAAATAAGGATGTGTATTATACATGGGTGGTACTAATTCTGTATATACATACATGTTTTAAATTCTTTTATTTATGTTTATGTCTTAAAAGTGTAACTCTAGAAAGCAATAATAATATCTGTATGCAAAATAATAGCCTGGAATACAGTACTTGTGCCCCCTCCACAGCTGTCCCCTCACCAGCAGACACTGCAGGTGCAGGAACGTCCAGCTGATGGTGCCAGACACTGCCGCCTCTGCCATCTCAGAAGTGGGCATGCTGCCAGTGGTGATGTGATGGTTAGTGTTGGAACCTTAGCAAAAGGAGGGTGGAAATGGTTGCTCAGTGAAGCTGAGGCATGAGATACGGAGCTGGCTGCTGTGGAGAAGCTGGGAGCAAGCTCAGGGGGCAAGTGAGAGTGGTTCTGGCCCTGGCCCCAGCCCCTCACACCAGCTTCCTGGGAAATAAACCCACCTGGGTTCTCAGCAGAGCAGCCATAGCCACGTTTCTCCTGATGGGATAGGTGGGAATAAGAAATGAGAGGATGTAGGGATGAGGGTGGGCCAGGAGGGAACAGATGGGGAGGTCAGGTGCCCCGGTCATCTAGCCACTTCCACTCTCCTTTAAAAAATTAAAACAAAAGTTTTTTTTTGAAAGTTTGGCCTAAAACTTTTTGGAGGAACACATTATATACAGGAGCACATAATACATGGCAAATGTGGTAATAGTTATCTAGAAATTCTTGAAATCACTGTTTGTGCAGGCTAACTGGGCCATTTGGAAGTCAGGCTGCCAAATTCTTATTAGCCACTTGAAATTCCTGCAATGGTAATAGAATTTTTCATACTGACTCTTTAAGCCAAATTACAAGTCAAATATGTTTCTCCTGAATGGCATCCAGCATTCCTTAGAAATTCTAAGAGTTTCTGTCTTTAGCTCATCTCTGAAGTTTAATTTACTTTATGCCTTTACACAAGAAATCATGAGTACAGACAACCTCAAGTTACACAGGAGATTTTAGCCTATAAAAACGACCAGATGGCCAAGTCCTCCCAGAAGCATTTGAACATGCCTTAAATTTTTTTCTTAAATGTCTGTCCCCTATGGCCTCCCTCAAAATCTCTGTTTTCACTGACATTTTTGTTTTTGAACGTCTGATAGCTGCTAGCAATACATAACTTAGAGAAATTAAGGTTGACGGTCCTCTTATTTCTTTGCATCATCTTCTAAGAATCAGCAGAGCTCTCACATTTAGAAAGGCAAGACCCCTCCACTGCTTCATGTGCTGGAACACAGCCAATGTGAATGCTTGTCTTTCCATAGGAACCAAAGGCTTGCAGGGTTTCTGGGCAGGGCACTGCTTCTCGTGTGGCTGTACCTGACCACGGTGCCATAGGACTTTGTGTCCAAGGCAACACTGGGGCTCATATTTGCTGATATTTTCATCTATAAAACAGTAACAAATGAGGTAACACAAAGTAAAAACTAAAAATTTGCTGGAGTGAATCAATAGAGAGAAAAATTACAGTGAAAATTTTATTTTTACATGAGATAAAAAGATGCAGATAATATATTTTCAGTTGTTTAAAGAGTTGCTTATTTCAGATTTCTCTTTGCTATACATGTAGTTAAAAAGCATAGAATTATAGATTTTCAATAAATAAGGTTATTTTCCCCAACATAAATATGTCTTTATGTTAAATTGTTTGCTTTCTTTTATTTATTTAAAAATCAGGTTGATTTTCATGAACAAGATATAATTGAATAGTGTGAGAGTGTGGATGTGAGATGATCCATTGGGATATTATCTCAGCATAGTTGCCCTGTTGTCATTGAGCATGGTTTACTCAAAATCTCAAGAAACTCTTCCTTGAAAATTAATCTGAAAATAAATATGCTTGCCTTTTCCTTCTTTTCTGAAGCAAAATTGGTTCACCTCAAAATTTTCATTTAGCATGTTGATGGGGAGAATGTAATAAACCTTGTAGTCCCTGTCCCCTTTACCTCCTTTAGACCTACTTTGATCTGATTTTATCAGTTCTGTCCTATTTTTAAACTATATAACACTTGCAACCTACCACAAACTTACTTTAGAAGTACATGAAGTATAAATCCTATACAAATACCTGATTTACTGACTAATTGTCTATATGTCTGGATAAGGTGGGTGGGTGGGGGAAGGTGATTGACCAGAGGAGGGCATTCTGGAGTGGCTACTTTGAAGAGAGTAAGGGTTAGAGCAAGGGATCCTGTTGCAACTCTTACTGGGAATTTTTTTTTGAGAGCTGAAGATATTTTATTTTTAGTTTTGCCTTTCGTTTTTGCTTTTTTAGTGGTAAAGCAGCCTATGTACAGGGCAGATATATATATGCATTTCAAAAATTTAGAAATGGTTAAGATTTGATAAACATGAGTATATTTGATTATAAGGCAGGTACATAAAGCAGGCTCAATGCCAATGGATCCAGTAGATTGAAATATCACCACAGTGCTTACTTACATGAAAAGCAACATTCACCATGGTTTGATTAATGCTGAACAGCCCTATGGTACTTTGAATGTCATTAGCACCATTGCATTTAATTTGGCAAATCTTTCCAAATGAAAAAAGTAGAAATATCAACAGAATTGGATCTGTCCATAGACCTCAGCTATAACTCTTAATGGACTTGCTACTTCTTTAGTGCTAATAATTGTATGCAGTTTAATCAAAGAAAGATATTTTACCCAACAGGAGGCAATAACATACATTAGAAGCAATAATTTAATATGAAAAATATCAGTGATCTTCTACCTGTAGTATCCAAAAAAAAATGACATCTTCAAACTACTTTTGAACCTTCAAAATTTCTGATGGAAATTATACATTTATCCAAAATATAGCTTCACAGGCTGACTTTTAAAATTGCTCTGTATCTGAAATTATATCAGGTCTATGAGGCAAATAATACCTCTTATGTCATATTAGTCAGAGAATTCTGAGCAGCAGTTATATTTGTCATTGATTAAATGGGAAAGAAAAAAACCCAGAAAAATAAATCAATCATCTCTGAATAAATTCAGTTTGTTCAGCAGGCACAATCTTTCAAAGTGTGGATATTGGTGGGTGGCACTTGTGGTTCAAAAGGGTAGGGCACTGGCCCCATATGCTGGAGGTGGTGGGTTCAAACCCAGCCCTGGCCAAAATAAATAAATAAATAAAATTCCAAATTGCAAAAAAAAAAAAAAAAAAAGTGTGGATATTGGGACTGGGAATTCCCAGGGAAAGGATTGAATATAGTGAGGAGACTAACTATAGTGAGGTTTCTTGGCAAAGAAAAGGTCAGACAACTAGTGAATTAATCTACTGAACAGGGTCTTACCATCTACTGAGTAGAGCCTGAAAAAAGTCCAGTATGGAGGAGTTAGGTCTTTTTTTTTTTTTTTTTTTTGAGACAGAGCCTCAAGCTATCTCCCTGGGTAGAGTGCCATGGCATCACAGCTCACAGCAACCTCCAACTCCTGGGCTCAAGCAAGTCTCCTGCCTCAGCCTCCCAAGTAGCTGGGACTACAGGCGCCCGCCACAATACCCAGCCATTTTTTGGTTGCAGCCATCATTGTTGTTTGGCGGGCCCAGGCTGGGGATTCGAACCCGCCACCTTAGGTGTATGTGGCTGGTGCCTTAGCTGCTTGAGCCACAGGTGCCGAGCTGAGGAGTTAGGTCTTGATCAAGTGGAAGAGGGGAAGGACCTAAAGCTTCTTAGGCAGTGGACTTTTTTAGCAGTATCAGTTATGGTCACAAAGAGTCTGAATCTTACTTGATCTGCTTTACTCTTTGGACATCAAATGGCCCTGGCGTGGTGTGGAGGTAACTCAGAATTAGAACCTTGCTTTGGATAACTGACAGCAAATATGCTGAGAACATTCCCTCCTGCATCAAACCCAGCAATGTGCTGGGACAGGCAGATCTCAGAAAAATCTCAAGCTTCTTGTTAATCTAGGATCAACTTTAGGACTTCAACACACTGCTAGATGAGAGTGAAACCAAACAGAAAGATACTTCTGTGATGACCGCATTGGAAATTCCTCCCTGTGTGCTGCTAGCGCTGACATCCTGATAGAGTTCAGGCGCCTGGTGAAGCTACGCAGACAGGCCTGGTCTCTGGACCACATGCTTTCCATCTACGTCACAAACATGACATTTCTGAATTGTTACATTGGCATTTTCATCTCTGTTCAGAATCCACAAGCCTTAATTGTATAATTTGGATGCATATCATCCCAAAATAGAAAATTTAAAGATTTCTCTTCTGTTCATTTTTCTGAGACCTCCTTCCCCAACTTTGCAAGGCTGACCTGGTCATCATTTTAGGAATTCACAATTATTTACTTTGCCATTTAGGGATTCCAGCAGAAACAATATGCTACAGATATTTTCTAATGACCAAAGTCATATCTTATACCATCTGCCTCCTTGGTAGCAAGTTAGAGTGAATGAAGAGCCTTGACAAATATATATACGTATGTAAGAGAAAGTTAAGTTGTTCAGAATGGAAGGCCTTTACCACCTTGGAGCTGTAATTAGCAGTCAGAAATATTTCAAATTTGCTTTCATTTTTTAAAAAGGAATCCAAGGGTCAGGCATGGCAGCTCACACTTGTAATCCTAGGGCTCTGGGAGGCTGAGACAGGTGGATTGTCTGAGCTTAAGAGTTTGAGATCAGCCTTAGCAAGAATGAAACTCCATCTCTTGGACATTGTGGAGGGGGCCTGTAGTCCCAGCTACTTGGGAGACTGAGACAAGAGGATCTCTTGAACCTAACAAAAGATTAGGAGCTAATTTTCTGAGTTTTTTCACTTTTCTTTTAAAATCATCCTTCTCTTCAATTATGTGTCTGCGTTTCTCTGATTCTGATTCAGGCTTTTATATCATACTTCTATGATTTTCTTAATTGCTTGTGGCCTAGCTGGAATACTAGGTATAATTTTCATATGTTTTGCAGACATATCTTTCTGACATGCTATGAGGCCATGGTACTCTGCTGAGGACAACAAAGTGAAACTGTCTCAAAAAAAACCCATAAAAATAATGAAGGAATCCAAAGCAGAGAAAATTCTGTGTAGAAAAGATAATTCTTCAGGTTAGAATAATGATCTTTGTTCTAATTATGTACATCTTTGTATATGGTCTGATAATTAGTTGCTTACAGTTGTAATATTATTTCACTATAAAATTAAAGAATATTTCAGATTTCAGAATATCAATTTCCTCTTCAGTAAATTAAGGATAAATTCTGACTTGATAAAGTTCATGGACAGTAATGATGCTACCTAATTTCCACAGAAGCTGTGTAATTCTATGTGTTGGTTTTATATATTCTTTTCTTAGGAAGTTTTCTCATATTGTTTGTAATTGAAAATACTCTTGCAAGTATTATTAGTAGTCAGAATAGTGATGTAGAAAATGAGCAACAGATTGCCATATAAAGTTCTTTTTTTTAAAGAATAAAGACCATATTAATATCTTTATAGACATTGAGAGCATGTCAGAAAGATATGTCTGCAAAACATATGAAAATGATACCTAGTATTTCCAGCTGAGCCACAAGCAGTTAAGAAAATCATAGAAGTATGATATAAAAGCCTGAATCAGAATTAGAAAAACTCAGACACATAATTGAAGAGAAGGACAATTTTAAAAGAAAAGTAAAAAAAAAACTCAGGAAAGGATTAGAAATAAAAGGTAAAATAATTTCAGGAATGAAAAGTATGCTAGAAGGAAGGAACAAAAGGGCAAATAAACACAATGGATAATACCTTAAGAAAAACAGAATGCAGATAGGAAGAAAGAGTTATTCATGATAGCTGCAAGCTAGAAACAGCCCAAATACCCATTAGTTGGTAAACTATAAAGAAAATTTTAATCCTTAAGGAATACTACTTGGCAATCGAAAGAATGAACTCCTTATACATGTATTTATATGAATAAATCTCAAAAACACTGTGCTACATTAAATAATCAAGAAAGACTACATGCTGTGTGATTCCATTTAAATCAGTGGTTCTCAACCAACCGGTGGGTCACGACCCCTTTGGGGGTCAAACGACCCTTTCACAAGGGTTGCCTAAGACAATGAAAATACATCCTGCATATCAGATATTTACATTATGATTCAGAACAGTAGCAAAATTACAGTTATGAAGTAGCAATGAAAATAATTTTATGGTTATGGATCACCACAACATGAGGAACTGTATTAAAGGGTCATGGCATTAGGAAGGTTGAGAACCACTGATTTAAATGATATCCTAAAAAAGGCAAAATACAGAGACAGAAAACAGATTAGTGGTTGCTAGAGAAGAAGATATAGGGCAAAAGGGGTAACAAGAGGCATGAGAATGCCTGGCGCTGTGGCTCACTCCTGTAATCCCAACACTCTGGAAGGCCAAGGTGGGTGGATCGCCTGAGCTCAGGAGTTCAAGACCAGCCTGAGCCAGGGCAAGTCCTCATCTCTAAAAATAGCTGGGTGCTGTGGTGGGCACCTATAGTCCCAGCTACTTGGGAGGCTGAGGCAAGAGAATTTCTTTTTTTTTTTTTTTTAATTTTTTTATTGAATGATAACTATGTACATTAATACACTTCTGGGGTACAGTGTGGGGTTTTCACATGCAAGAGAATTTCTTAAGCCTTAGAGTTTGAGGTTGCTGTGAGCTATAATGGCACAGCACTCTACTGAGGGCTGCCAAGTGAGGTCTCTAAATAAATAAATAAATAAATAAATAGGCATGAGAGAACTTTTTGGGGTGATGAAAATGTTGTATAGGATGAATTCTGTTGTATGTTAACTACACTTCAGTTAAAAAAAATAAAGAGATAAAGATTTGAGAAAAAGTGATGGACATGGGCAGATTGTTAAGAAGTATTTCTCAAGAAAGAAAACTAAAACAATGGAATAGAACCATATTAACCTTTCTACTTCATGAAAAATTTACTGAAATAAATTTTTAAGATTGTCACCAGAATTTTTGTCAGCTGATTTTTTTTCCCCCCAGAAGCCAATGGAGTAGCATATTTAGGAAAATGGGAGCTAAGGGCTCCGTCAACTAGAACGTCAAGTATAAAGGCCACAGACAAACTTGGAAGCAAGGTATATTGTTCCTGTGAATAAGTTACAGAGGAATCTCCTGGAGAATATGTTAGGTAACCAGAATAACTGGAGAAACCTCTATGTAAGGACATCTGGCAGTGATTGTCATTGGCTGAGGAAAATCACAAAAATTGACAATCATACAACTCAGCAAAATCGTACGATGCTGTTCATGAATTAGTCTTGCCAAAAGAAAAAAGAAAACTGAATGTAACCCACCCTTCCTTCCTTCCTTCCTTCCTGAGTCTAACTCTGTTGCTCTGGGTCTTAGCTCAAGCAACCTCAAACTCTTGGGCTCAGGCAATCCTTCTGCTTCAGCCTCCTCAGTAGCTGGGACTTTAGATGCCACAATGGCTGGCTAGTTTTTCTATTTTTAGTAGAGACAGGTCTTGTTCTTGCTCAGGCTGGTCTTGAATTCCTGAGCTCAAGCAATCCACCTGCCTTGGCTTCCCAGAGTGCTAGGGTTATGGGCATGAACTACCATGCCCAGCCACGATAAAGGCTTTAATCTGTCAGTTCCCAGGAAATAAGAGGTGGGAATGTGCCTCAGCCTTTGGAGGCACTGGAATAACAGGCGTGAGCCCTGGGCCTACCCGACCTGCTTTTCAATAAGACACTTAATCTTTTTCTCAGCTTACATTTAGGACTCTCCCCTCAATTTCTTCCCTTTTGCCTTCATTACATGTTAATTTCTCCGGTTTATTTGCTTTCAGTTTCTATTTTCTTCTTTTTTCAGAAGTCTTCTTTGCTCATACCCTGCCCCTTTCTTCCATAGCGTGATTGTCATTTCTTTTCCTGGTTGTGTTATAGATATTATCGCTTCACTCTCGTTTTTGCCCTGTCACCTCCCTTTCAAAAAGTTGGATTCAGGTGAGTTTGATAAACTGAAATGGTAAAGGGAGTTGTCACAGTCCTAGTATAAGAACTCAGACCATAGCCTTCAGAATCTAGAAAGAATTGTGATTTTTTCTACTCAAAAATTATTGAGAGGAACCCTGGTACCTCGAATATAGTAGGTACTTCTGTTAATATTAACTAATGACATCAATGAAGAAGAAATGAAATGACATATTTAGAAGAGCCAGTTTCATTACTAAAATATTCCTTACTATAGCCCTTTCCAGGAGTTGGACTTGGCTTTCATCCCTGCATGCCTTGGTTTCTTTCTATAGGAGATGAACACACTGAAGCCTTGTGAGGCAATGCCTGGCTCTTTTAGGTAGTGAAGTTGGCTCACATCTGTCAGTGTGGCACAGAACACTAGAGTGGGAGCCCCTTGAGGGCAGGTATCTTGTTGGTTCAAGTTTAGATCTCAGTGCTTAGGCATGATGTAGTTGTAGGGTGTTGCAGGATGTTAGACTAAGTGTTAGGAGGACCCCCTGCTAGTTCATACATCTGTGTTACCGGGAGTTAAGTTTGTTTGTTTTTGTCCACCTACCTTTCATCTTTGTCTCTCCCAGGTACTCTGTACC
The DNA here is from genome assembly GCA_963574575.1 of Galagoides demidoff. NCBI lineage: Eukaryota > Metazoa > Chordata > Mammalia > Primates > Galagidae > Galagoides > Galagoides demidoff. The sequence continues at coordinate 7,968 of CAUYQV010122681.1, read as the reverse complement.
CTCATGTAGTTTCCTCCTTATCACAGCCCAGCCTTCAACTCAACCACCTCCAAAGTCTTGTTAGTTCTCAGAGGTTCTGCCTTTTAATTGGACTTGACCCTTTTGCTCTAACAATCTTATGTTACCTTCATCATCGTTACTGTTTCTAGGGTGCTGATCTTAGATAATTTATTTTAGAACATTTGTTTTAAGTGATTCTTAGTAATATATGAATTATATATGAATAATTAGTCGAGACTAATCTCTGCCTATGGGAAATGTATAAAAACACTGTCCTAAACTCTTTGTGATGCTTCAGAAGAGGTATTAACCAGGCATTCCAATAGAAAATTTGCTAATCCACCTCCCTGTCTTGTCACTCCTCCCTGACTCATGGGGTTTACTGTGAGAACTAATGCTGTTTTGGGGGAGTACTTTGCTACCCTGCCATGAGACCTTATGCTAGGAAATCATTTCTAGGCATTGTCTGGTAACGTTCATCCACTTGCTTTGAAACAGGCCTATAAAAGCAATAGTGGGTGTTGTGTACTTTTAAACTATTTCCAAGGGAAAGATTTCTCTGTGTATTTATTTATTTATTTATTTGAGAGAGAGTCTCACTATGTCACCCTCAGTAGAGTGCTGTGATATCACAGCTCACAGCAACCTCAAACTCTTGGGCTTAAGTGATTCTCTTGCCTCAGCCTCCCAAAGTTGCTGGGATTACAGATGCCTGCCAGAATGCCCAGCTATTTTTTGGTTGTAGTTGTCATTGCTGCGTGACAGGCCTGGGCTGGGTTCGACCCCACTAGCTCCTGTGTATGTGGCTGGCACTCTAGCTGCTGAGCTACAGGCACTGAGCCTTCACAGCCTTTTTAAAATCCAAGTTTATAACAAACTTTGTTACTACTAATATTACCCCCTACTAATCGAAGAAGGATTCAAGAATGCATGCATACAAATCTTTATGCATTAAAAAAACCATTGGTTTTGTTACATATTAAACTACCCATAGATTCCTAGGGTTTCTTAGTAGTAGAAAACTTTAAAAATGTGTCCAGTAATCTGTAAAAAACCTCAAGACACTTAGATCTTGATCTGTAAGGAAGTGGGCAATATTTAGTGATTAATTAAATCATTAATTGAATCCTGGCAAAGAAAGGTAGTTCCTGTACATTTACCATTTACTTGTGTTGTAGCACCACCTAGTGTTTATTGAGAAACAAGCTTTTTTACAGGTTTTTTTAATCTTGCCTTTGTAGATAAAAGAAACAGTATCCTCATGGCCTGTCTGCCAGAGAAATGCTACTCAGAGATGTTTCTCAGTTGTGAGATAAAGATTGTATTACATGTTTCCAAAATGAAGGATTATGTCTTTGTTACCTAAAGATCAGAATTGACATTTACTGACATGCATGTATGACAGATTTTATTGCTTTTCAAAGCAAATATCTTTCTTTTTAATTTCCTAATAAAAAAGTATGTAAATATTGGGAAATTACTGTTTTGCTTCAACTTCAGTTGCTTTTTCAACAAACAATTTTTTTTTTTTTTTTGAGACAGACTCTCACTATCACCAAGGCAAGGGTGCTGTGGCAATAGTCTGGCTCACAGCAACTTCAAACTCCCAGGCTTAAGCAATCCTTCTGCCTCAGCCTTCTGAACAGCTGGGACTATAGGCACTTGGTGCCATGCCCAGTTAATTTTTAAATTTTTAGTAGAGACAGGGGCTCGCTGTTACTCAGAGTGGTCTTTAACTCCTGAGCTCAAGTGATCCTTCCATCTTGGTCTCCCAGAGTGCTAGGATTACAGTCATGAACCACATCATCAACAAACAAAACAAACAAATCTTTAGAAGAATTAATAACATTTGTTTGTTAGAATTAGTAACATTTGTTCTCAATAAGGAAATCTTTAGGAGAATTAATGTTTTCCATTTAAATCTGATTACTAATATAAAAGCATGTCATACTAGAGCCAGGTTTAGTACTTACATACCATCACTCCCTTTTCTCCTCCTGTGACAGAATCTTCCCCACTAAAAAACCCCGCAAAACATCAACTGGGGTATTGATGTTTAGAGTTTTGCTACCTGAAGTGTGGTCTGTGAACTTAGGCAACATCTGGGAACTGTTAAGAATACTGGATCTGCCTCTTCCCTCACTCCCTGCATTTCAACAAGATTCCCAGGTGATTCAGATGCACATTAAAATTTGAGAAGCACCGGTTTCCACATTTCTTATACTCTGCCCACAAAAAAAATTGAACCTTAGTCAAACCAATATTAAAGTCTTTTATTGCAATTTGGATTTAGATTATTTTATTTAGGTAAAAAGTTAGGTGATATTCTTTTCTGACTCACGGCCTATTTCACATACATTGTATCACGGCTATTGGGACTCACATTAGCCACTGAACAAAGAAGCCACGGTCCTTTCCTGCCAGATCTGTCAGCTTCATTTCTGGGGAAATATAATCAGGGTTCCTTTAAAGCGGGGAGAGGAAAACTGCCAGCTCTGAAATTTCAGGGCATGCAAGCGCTAACAAAATATTTAAGTTTGCTGTGACAGAATTATAGTTTGAACAGACAGTAGGAGGTGAGGCTTACATAATTCCTGACAATTGAAGTAGAAAGCAACATTTAGAGCTTGCATTATTATTAAAGTTGGAAATTTTAAAGCTTATTTTTTCTTAAATCTTAATTTTATCTCACCCATCTCTTTCTTCTATTTATAAATCTAGTAAGTTTGCCATAAAGATAAGTCACAACCATTTGTTTTTTGGTTAATGTTCAATTAGTTTGTAAGTTTAACAAATCAATGTCATTCAAAACTTGAGTTAAATTTCCCACTTAATCCACCTAATGATCACAAATACTTTAGGAACATAATAGGATAGACTTAGAAGCCCAAGTAAGCCAAATCTTTTCATGAATTTAGACAAGTTTTGAAAATGTAATAAACCAGATTTATACATAGTAACTGTGATAAATCAGGTGTTTTTTTACATTACAAAATTAATGAAATCCTTACCTTTTTAAAAATCATGGCTGACATTTATTAAACCTTTCAAATTAAAACTTCAAGGCAATATTATATTTCAGATTTTTTAAAAAATGTCAAAAATTTTAAATAATGAACACCAAGATTATCTCCATAATCAGAAAGTATACCACTAAATTGGCACAAAGTACTTTGGGTTAGGCTTCTGTCATCATTTCTATATTTCTACATTTTTCAGTCACTTGCACAACTAAAGAAAGCAGAAGCTCTCTGACTCATGACCAATTCTGTAACCCGTTTATGGCACTATGGAACAGAACGCAAGACTTTGTGTACTACTTCTGAACTGTGATTATCATGCTCCACTTTCTTATAGCTTAAGTCTTCCTCATCAGTGGGGAAATCCAAGTTCCTGGCTGTCAGCTGGGACTTAGTTTCATGACCCAGTACAGACTTTGTCCCTGGAGTGTATTTACCTTTATTCAACTTTTATTGTAAACTCCTTCAACATTCTCTCACTCAATTTGGGTAGATGGAATTCTGTACCCCAGGGCTACAGCTAATTTCTTCATCACATAATCAGTGTTAATTGAAACTTGTACCTCCAACTAGAGTGTAAACTGTCTTTATGTTTTACTATCCATCTTATATACCTCCATTTTATAGTAGTTCTATTTTTAAAAAAATTAATTTTAGAGATTTAGAGGGTACAAGTGCAGTATTTTTCATGGATATATTGTGTAGGAGGGTTTTTTGTATAATCATTACCCGAATAGGGTATGTGGTAGGCATTTAGTAATTTCTCATCCCACTCTGCTACAGTTGTTGACTTTGCTTCAAGACTGGAGTTTGGCTAAGAATGAGACAGTTAAGTAGAGGGTGTGTTACTGGGCTCTCCTACAGAAGTACAGATAGTGCAGTGTCCAGCATTCCGGTTAGGACTGGGTGGTATAATCATGAGTAAACTACAAAAATAGTCCTTATAATATACAGAAGCCTAGTGGATATGAGTGAATTGTTCCTTGAAAGAATTGTGAAGTTTGAGAATTTACTTTTTGTCATAATAAGTTGAGTTGCCAGAAAGCAGATACTGAGGCCCTGAGATTGGCATGCTGGACATTTACTGGGGTTGAGCCCTTGGGAAAAGCACTTAAGGGAGGTGAATTCAGTCAAGCAGATGAGGAGTTGAACTGCAGCTGTGACAGAAGCTTCAGTCATTCCTACTGGGAATTCTGATATGGCTCCTTCCCTCCCCCAGGCCTCACACCCCCTCAGATTGAGCAGGCTTCAGCTGTGCAAAGCTGGGGAAGCTGTAACCTTGGGTAAGGCAGTTTAGGGCAATTCCCAGAAAGGGTCTCCGCTGAGCACAGTCTGCAGCCAACATTCCTGGCAGCTGGGGAATAAGTGCCTTGATCTGAAGGGAGGATTAGGGGGAGAAAAAGTATAAATGCTGTCCACAACATTCACTACAAGTGTTTTCTCTATTATTGTTATTAAAGAAGGGCTAGGTCCAGAAAAGACTTTAGTCTTTAGCCATGGAGCTTAATTCTAGGAGAGGCAATGTTACAGCAGACTGATCCCTGTAATGCAAATGGCAAGGACTCTTTGCTGGGAGGCATTGTGGGGAGTGCTTGAAAACATGGCAGGGATGTTGGCAGGGAGATGGCAATGAGGTTCTCTGAACCAACTGTCTCCTGCAGCTGTGAAAAGACACACAGCCTGGCTGCCAACTGTTGGGCTTATTGTGCTCTGGCTGAATTTAGTTCCCTCTTATGTCAACTTGCAATTCTGTGTTGAAGAAAATTGGTCTGGTCTGCCACCATCTCCATCTCTTAGCAACTGAGAGAGATTGAAACAACAGCTGGGTAATTTGATATTGGGAACTTAAAGGTCGTGAAAACGGAATATAATGGCTGTTTGTATTAAAGGGGGGAAAAAAAGAGAAAATGATGTAATCCTAATGCTTAGAAATGTTTGGAATGCCACACGAGTTACGAAGAGTGAAATCCAGTTTAAACTGGTTGGACTATTTCTCTCTCAGAATGATTAAAGTTGAGCCCAGACGCTCACCCAAATACATATATTTGCTTAAATATAAATCCCTGTGGAATGTTGGAACTGCAGTGTGGAAAATAGTTTATATATTCAGTATGTCCTCTGAAATTGACTTTCAGCTTTCTTAGCACAAGTTTTGGAATGATAATTCTAATATAACATAAACGACAGCTTTAAAAAAGTTATTTATTTATTTATTTGAGACACAGTCTCGCTCTGTCACCCAGGCTAGAGTGCACTGGTGAGATAATTATAGCTCACTGCAACCTCAAACTCCTGGGCTCAAGTAATCTTCCTGGGTCAGTCTCTCACATAGCTCGGACCACAGGTATGTGCCACCATGCTCAGCTAAGTTTTATATTTTTTGTAGAGATGGGGTCTGTCTGTATTGTTCAGGCTGGTTTTGCATTTCTGGCCTCAAGTGATCCTCCTGCTTTGGCCTCCCAAAGTGCTAGGATTACAAGTGAGAGCCACTATGCCTGGTAGACAGGTTAGCATTATTTTTTATTTTGATTTTTGTGGGCAATAGGGATGGTGACCAGGGGTGAATTTGGAAGGAAATGAAGTGTGGTCCTCAGAGGCAGTGGTATGCTGGAAACAGGCTTCCCCTGCTGTTTATGGCCTATGAAGGCTCTGGGTTGCACATACAACAGGTAAAATGGAATTGCCTAAATAAAAACTAGAAAATGAAAAGGGAGAGCCAAATGAAATTGTTGAAAATAAATTGTTTTCCCTGTTCCCAGGGGCCAGTGAAGAGGCCAGCTGGTTTTCAAATTAGGAAAACCAGAAAATACAGTGTTGTTCTCAGAATAAATAAAATGTCATATTCTAATGAAAATTCCAAAACAGAAACGGAAGAAGAGCTTGAAAAGCCTAATTAGTGGGGCAAGCTGCTCGTTCCTTGCATTCCTGTAGGGTCACAATTCAACCATTTTCCTACTGTGTAGTAAGCCTGCCTGGACAAAGTTCACTAGAAGGGGTATGGATTATAGGGGAGGGGACTTACAGTTTAGTGTGTGAGAAGGTAGGTGACTGTCTGGTTCATCTACACGTGTGGCTCTCATCCCTGCACAGGGGCCAGGAAGCCATGGTTTGTTTTTCTCTGTTCCTGGCAACACTTCTTGACATGTCTAGTACAGTTGGGTCATGGATCTACTAATACTGTCAACGTGAGCATTACTGCCTTTTCTCATCAATGCTAAAGTTAATTCCTTCCACAGGAAGTGGTTCTCATTCCTTAACAAGTGTTTGGTTTTTATGACACAACAACTTTCAGGAGGTGAAGCAAAAAATTCATTAATAGGGAATATATCTCTTCTCATCCATCCACTTTCTTCTCTCTCCAACACCCCCAAGACTACATCCATCCAACTTACAATAAATGATGTGGAACCATATGCATCTGTTGTTTTTGTAAGTCAGAGGTAATTGAATATAGGCAATTTCACAAGGTTCAACCTCTGTGTATATAAGCAAGTTCTCTGATTAAAAAAAGCTGAGTGACTTCAATAGCATCCTTAGAGTTCTCTGAGGAGAGAAGAAACGCTTCAAGGTAAACAAACTTATTTGTAACCAAATTAAATTTCAAGTGGGGCTGGCTTACAATTCACAGACACATAAAAGAAATAGGGATTGCTCTTTACAGGAAACAGTGCCTTTCCCTAGGGAAATGAGGATTTACGTTTCCTTTGTGAAATATGTTTCCAGGTCACTGGGTCCCACAGTTATTTTAGAAATTCTGCTTGATATTAGCATTTGACTTGTTTTCCAAAGCTTATTCCGATGCTAGATTTTGGTGTTAAATTTTTATAAATTTGTTTATATGCTCTCTGCTTTGGAGAATAGGAAGTATATCAATTTCTTGGCAAAACACATGAAAACTAATCTTGCATTCAGTTTGGAAAGAGGAGTACATATGTTTGCTTCACAGATCTAGCACATTCATTCTTTATTTTATATTTTTATTTGAGACACAGCAACTACAGTTTTTAAAATTTTCTCTCTGGAAATAAACATACAGACATAGAGTCTGATGATATATTCTACAAAAATTTTGAGACAGCCTGTGTTATGGTCCATAATTTCACTTCCCAGAAACACAGTTGACAGCGTCTTTTGTGGTTCATCTGTGAAGTTTCAACTCGTCCAGCTCTTTGGTGCTGCTGGGAGGGTTTTATGTGTTTTTGTCGGCACAGATTTTCCATTTCTTGATTTTTGTATATCTCAAAACTTTTATAATGACCCACCTGTAAAGGAAGGGGCATCTCACTACACTTACTTTCAATGATTTATGAATGATTAATAATCACAGTGAACCCTTATGAAACACTTACTGTGTCAGGCACGCTGTGTGCACTTCACACATTTCCACCCTCTTCCAGTGATTGTGGGTCCTAGTCCTAAATTAATTAATTAATCTGGAGAGGCAGTTTCTCTTCCAAAGACCCACAGTTGTTAACAATAATGCTAAGACTCACCATCAGATTCTCGGAGACTGCTGATCTCTTAATTGCTTCACCATTCTGCCTTCACGTTGACGCTAACCAATTTAGGTGTGCCCCTGATTCTTTTTTAAGTGAATGTGTTTGTTGTCAGTTCTTATTTTGAAAGGGACATTTGGGCAAGGTGTCTTGAAGGACTGATGGCAGGTGCATATTGACAATCCTATTGATACCAGATTTTTGATACTGAATTTCCAGTCTCTTGGTCTCGGTAGTTGGAAGAATGAAGCGATGGACCACAGGATAGGTTTTATTCAACAGGTATAAGTGTTACAGCTCTTACAACAAGCCAAACCTCCTTGTAGAGTAGGATTAGCAGTAAGATAGGTTTTATAACAGGAGTGTTACAGCTCTTACAAAGGGGCAAACCTCTCTGCTCTTCTGCTCTTTCTCCTGAGATCTGTGCTTGGGTTCTTTACTTAGGGGCTTAT
>CAUYQV010122680.1:0-14347 GCA_963574575.1 Galagoides demidoff | reverse complement strand
AGCCAGGCCCCAAGATATTAATAATTTAAATAAGCCAAGTTGGGTAGAGGCAGCACCAGGACAAGAATCTAGTGATTCCTTCATCACCACACCTTTCCTCTAAATTTAGCCAAGTTGTTTATTTATTTAGAATTTGTCCTTATACACATAATTGCATACATACACTGTCAGTGCCCCTGTGTCACCCCATCACTGCATGAATAAAAGCAGCTGGGCCATGGATTGAAGGTACAAGCATACAAGAAGTGGGCTTCCCCTAGGTGCAAGGAGAGCCCCAAGTAACCTCTGTTGTGGCCTTTTATTGCAGCATTATACAACAGGTGTGGGGGAGCTCATGTACTGGAGCTAAGCACTTAATGATCACTATATGCTCTTTCCCCACGGGCTCCACTCCCACCCTGTTGCACAGATGTCCAAAGTATAACACCTGCTTGCTAACTAGCAACATCATTAATGCATGCAGTTGCTTGAGGGCTTGTCTCCAGGCTACAGCTCAGAGATTGTCTTGCTCCCAGCATCTCCCTCAAGAACCTATGGCTGCTTCTGTAATCCTGGTGCTCGGTCTCCTACATACACATACGTATATACTTTATTTTGTCTTAAATAGTTTTTCATATAATTAGAAACTTTTCATATTTAGAAATGATTAGACTTTATACCGTATATTAATATATGTCCAGTTTTAACAATACTAATCCCATTTTTTGAGTATCCAATCTATGATGAGCATGGTGCCTAAGGGTTTTAGAATAAAAAATGAAGGCTCAGCACCTGTAGCTCAAGCAGCTAAGGTACCAGCTGCATACACCAGAGCTGGCAGGTTCGAATCCAGTCTGGACCTGCCAAACAACGACAGCTACAACCAAAAAATAGCTGGGTGTTGTGGTGGGTGCCTGTAGTCCCAGCTACTTGGGAGACTGAGGCAAGAGAATTATGTAAGCCCAGGAGTTGGAGGTTGCTGTGAGCTGTGATGCCCCCAGCACTCTACTCAGGGTGACAACTTGAGGCTCTGTCTCAAAAAAGAAAAAAAAAAAATGAAGACAGCTCAGGCTCTGCCGCATACCTCTACGATCTCATACAACTTTCCCAAGGGGGGGGGGGGTGGAGAATAAATATTTACATACTTACATAAAGAATAACAATATAACCTTAAAGTTTTATTCTAAAATTTCTACCAATTTTTAAAATTTTGTAGTTCCTTCCATGTGAAGGTTAGTTGTAAGAAAACTGATGAAGTTAGCTGCATTTATCATTAGTGTCCTTTTATATTTGCCCCTTTATACTTCATCTGTTTCTAAGATCCTTTTTCCTCCCCTGCTTGTAGATAGCTAATACTGTACCACTTATCTTGTTCTTCCAAAAACTAAGGTTTTTCAAATGTAATGCTCTGTTTCCTAGGAAGTTTTTAATTTTGTCTATTTTTTTTTTTAATGAGGACTTCAAGAAATAAACACTTCTCACCACAGAGCATAATATTAAAATGATAAAATTTCTGGCATTTGAGATATGATTAAAGAGAGAATTTTTGGTGAAAACCTTTATCATGTCCCTCAAATTATGCCATATAGATGGCTACCTGCCTGAGGCAATTTAAGTCATGAGTCCAGGTTCTGGTTCCGGGCTTTACCAGAATGTGACCTTGAGTAAGTCACATACCTACTTTAATCCTCATTTTCTTATCTAAGAAATGGAAAAAGCCAGAGGAGCAATTTCATAGGATCGAGATGAGGTATGAAAAAGATTTAGCACAGAACCTGAGTGTGGGCCCTCGAAAATCTTGGATATTGTTATCACTCATATAAGACATCTTGAACCTTTAGCTATTAATCTCTCTATAACTTCATAAATTAAAATAGTATGCCTTTAAAATAAATATTTTATGCTGTATCTTAGATTAAAGGTAATACAATCAGAGACAAAAAGTTTTGATCAAAGCTGATTTAAATTTTGAGTGACCCTAAATCATACATGAACTTTGCTATCTTTTTTCTTTGAAAGACTAGCTTTTTGAAACATAAAGTAATATATGTCAAAGACTTCAGTCAAATTACAGACTATTTTTTTCTTCTTTATAGCAAAGGAGACAAGTTTCTGATTCTGGTGCTATAAAAAACAAATCTTGGAGGGGAAATAACAAGAAAGAGTGTTGGAGTTATCTCTCTACTAATAAACAAAAGATGAAATCTGATGGATTAGGAGCATCTGGACATTCATCAAATACTAGTATAAGTAAAACTTTGACTCATGATGCTTTAAAGGAAAAGGATGGTACAAAAATAGCAGCTAAAGTTACAAAAGAATTAAAAACTGGGGGAAAAAATGTCTCTGGAAAGCCCAAATCTGTGATAAAACCCAAAAATGAAAGCATTGGTGGTAACACAAGGTGGGAAAACCTGGCGCCTAAACAAGTTGGGGGAAGATCAGCAATGGCAGTGGCAACCGGACAGAAAACTTCACTAAATGGAAAAGGAGTGAGAAACCAGGAAGGGCACACTGCAGGTGCCAGACCCAAGGTACTCCCTGGAAACTTAAATGTGCAGCCCAAATCAAAGCCTTTGAAGAAAGTGACAGGGAAAGATTCTCCATGCCTGAGCATCACAAGACCTTCCAGCATGTCTACAAATTCAAGTATGGAACTATCAGTTTCCACTGAATGTTTGGATGAACCACAAGAAAATGGATCAGTGGAAGAAGAAAAGCCTTCTGGTCACAAACTATCCATTTATGATTCTCCAGGACAAACAGTGAAAAACAGTATAGACAGTGTCAAAACCTCCACTGTAGGTGGGTTCTAGCACTCTAATTTTTAGTAGCTCCTACGAGTTAAAAGTTCCTAGAAAAAAAAACATTATCCTGTATTTGGGCTTTATTTGGTTTCAAATGCAAAAAAGTATTTATTTATATGTATTTACATGAATTGAGAGAAAACGTAGTCCTTCCCACTTTAACAATTGTGTTGTACAGTCTCTGACCAGGAAATTTACACGTAATTGTTGCATATTTAATGTGTTCTGTTTCATGACTCACTTTTTCTTAATTTATAGCAGTAAAACCTCGAGCTATTTCAAGAGTTACTAATGGAACTTCCAATAAAAAAAGAATTCATGACCAAGATTCTAATACAAGTAACAGGTAGGTCTTCATTTAATGTTTTACCTATATGTTAGCTTTCTCTTAAAGTTAATTATTTGCTAACTTTTAGCTAAATATTTTAAAACTGCTTACTTATTAAAAGAAGTTAGTATGTTTATGCAAAGTGATGATTGATGCAAAATATTATGCCTTGCTTTATCATACGTGATAAAGCACAGTTTTATCCACTTAAAGACTTATGGACATAGGGTTTTCTATTTTTAGAAGTTTTTTTTTTTTTTAATTTCTTGAGGAAAGTTCTATTTCAGTTATGGGCCTTTTAAAAGTTTATGTTTTGGAATCTCAGTGTAAAACTGAATGCAAATAATTTTTCTTAGTGTACTAAAGAAAGTCAGTGCCAAAGGATATGGTGATCCAGTACCACAGGCAATTTTGAAGAAAAGAGGAAATGGTAATGGATGTGCTACAGCTCAACAGAGGACAAGGAGTACCCCATCTAATCTTGTTAAATCTCAAGGTAAAGCTGAAATAGTCCTGGGTATTATGAATGTTATTTCTTGTTTAAATTGGATAAGCAGAACTCTGATTCAAACTTTGGTCACAAATAGGCAAAATATATTTCACTCCTTTTACATTTGTTTGACAGTATAGAGATAAGAATTTATATTTTCACTCTTAAGTAAGCATTTTAATGTTTTAGGATGTGGGCTTGTTTTTTATTGTCTTTTATGAAATAAGTAAGAAAGTCACTAGTTTATCTGCATTTCTGGTCCTTTTATATATCATGCCCATATTTCTTAAAGAGTTTTGTTGATAACTATAGGTATACCATCTGTAAAACTTGCAATAATGAGCTCTTTAAATAGTAATGGTACCACCTAGATCAGTGGTTCTCAACCTGCCTAATGCCTCCTAATGTCGTGACCCTTTAATACAGTTCCTCATGTTGTGGTAACCCCCAACCATAAAATTATTTTTGTTGCTACTTTATAATTTTGCTACTGTTATGAATCGTAATGTAAAGATCTGATATGCAGGATGTATTTTCATTGTTACAAAGAGGTTGCAACCCACAGATGGAGAACTGCTGATCTAGATAGTTGTGATATGTAGCGAGGAAGAATTTTCCCTCCAGAGTTTGTGCTGTGTCCATTGTTTTTCGATATTCCAAGAAAGAAGAGTGCTGATCAGCATGCATGATTTTAAAAATCTCTTTGCTTTATTCATTAAGCATTTGCATATGTAAGAGCAATTATAAAATCCTGATTTAGATTATGAATTAGCACTAAAAGTGAATTAAACAATAAGGCCAAGAAAAAGTATTCATATGCTATTGGCAGCTAAAAATTAAACATTTATGATATTCTATTTGATAGATTTGAATATCTAACATATCTCTAAGATTTCAACCAGTATAAACAGATGGATTCCCAAAATTAATTCCTTTTTTATTCCAGTCAGCTGTTCTAGTTTCCACTGCAGATCTAAGTTGTTAGTCCTAATGAGCTACAGTAGTAATGACCTGGTTATGAGAAGTAAATTGGTTTTATTCCTGTTTGATAAAAAAAAAAACTATAGCAATTTCAACAATTCTGTTTTACATTTTATAGTTAGCTTGATTCTCCTTTTTAGCAGTGTAAAACATAGTAATTTTTTCTTCCAAAATATCAAAGGGGATACCCTGCTTCTCCTTTGATGTAAGAAAATCAGATTTTATCACCCTCATTTATGCAAACCAAATTTTGGCATAAGGATCAAGGCTCTTTACTTGAGGAAGAGATTTCTTATTTTAATAATTTTTATTAAGACCATGGAACAAGTCCCCCTATATTTTTATTTTTTTCTCTATATTTTTTATTTTTATTTTTTTGAGACAGAGCCTCAAGCTGTTGCCCTGGGTAGAGTGCCCTGGCATCACAGCTCCCAGCAACCTCCTACTCCTGGGCTCAAGAGATTCTTTTACCTCAGCCTCCCAAGTAGCTGGGACTACAAGCGCCTGCCACAACGCCTGGCTATTTTTTGGGTTTTTTTTGGTTGTAGTTGTCATTGTTTGGCAGGCCCTGGCTGGATTCAAACCCACCAGCTCTGACCTTAGCTGCTTGAGTTATATATAGGCACTGAGCCTCTATATTTTTAATAGAAAAATCGTCTTTAAATTTTATTACAGAACTAATTCCTAATGTATAATTGTCCACTTGATCAAAGATATGTTATCCTTTTATTGTCGTATGGGTTTTATTTTTTAAGTAATTTTAAGATAAATATTAAATTTCACTCACAACTTGGAGAGTATATTTCTGAATTTTCTTTTCTTAGGAACCTATGGAGAGTCATCAAATTCAGTAAAATCTTCAGTATCTTCAAGGCAATCTGATGAAAATGTGGCAAAACTGGACCACAAGGCAACCATAGATAAACAAACACCTAAGAGAAAAACTGCCAAGCAAGGACACACAGCTTTGCCTAAGGGTACTGCAAAAGTAGTGGCAGTACCTAAAAACCTAAATCAGTCGAAGAAAGGTGAAACTTCGAATAATAAAGATTCAAAACAGAAAATGCTTCCTGGACAGGTTATAGTAAAAACTCAGCCTTCTCAAAGACCTTCAAAAAGTGAAAAATCTAGTGTCCAAAAAAGTATGCTTCATGACATACGTGATAACAATAAGGACAACATTTCTGAACAGAGTCCTCACAAGCCTCTAATTAATTTCACATCTGAAACCAACGATGCAGAAGCATTCCAGTCATCATGCAGACCTGATGCACAAAAGCCATTAAACAATCAAGAGAAAGAGAAGCTAGTATTAGAATGCCAAAATATCTCAAAGCTGGATAAATCATTAAAACATGAACTGGAATCAAAACAGATTTGTTTAATAAAAAGTGAAACAAAATTTCCTAATCCCAAGGAAACAGATGGTTGCAGTGCAGCTGACATACATTGTCATTCTGATGGGAGTGGTCGTATAGATGCAAAATGTCATAGCACTACTGCCCCCAAATCCATGATTTCAAATGCAAATGAAAATTCCTTGAACTCTAATCCAATTTGTGATTTGGACTTAAGAAATTCAGGGCAAATCCATATAATATCAGACAGGGAGAACCAAATAGAGAGAAAAGATACGAACAAAAAATCAAGCATTAAATGTGTGAAAGATGTGTCATGTTGTGCTCCTGAAAAGACAAATGTAACCTTAAATTCTGTTCAGAATGACAGAAAATCTACAATTGATGTAGAAGAAATGACAATTCCTAGTCAGTTGCCTCATGATTCTGCTATGAATGAAGACAAACTTGCCGCGGCAGACTCAGATAGTTCCTCCAAATGCTTTTTGGGACACCTATCAGGAAAAAATTCTCCTAAAAATATGGAAACATTGGAATTTCCAGAGAGCCATGAAACTCCATATGTGGGTCCCTGGAATTTGAATACCAGTGTTCTGCTTCAGAGGGAGAGTCCTGAATCTGACACTGGCAGTGCTACCACATCATCTGATGACATAAAACCCAGATCTGAAGACTATGATGCTGGAGGGTCTCAGGATGATGATGGGTCAAATGACAGAGGTATTTCCAAATGTGGCACCATGCTGTGCCATGATTTTCTTGGAAGAAGTAGCAGTGATACTAGTACTCCTGAAGAATTAAAAATTTATGATAGTAACTTAAGAATTGAAATAAAAATGAAAAAACAAAGTAGTAGTGATCTTTTCCAAGTTAATTCGACAAGTGATGATGAGATTCCTAGAAAAAGGTCAGAAATTTGGTCTCGATCTGGAATAGCCCACCCTAGAGAAAAGGAAAATATTCCACGAGGCAGTGTCCAGTTTGCTCAGGAAATAGATCAGATTTCTTCTTCGGCAGATGAAACAGAAGATGAGAGGTCTGAAGCTGAAAATGTTGCAGAAAATTTCTTGCTATCTAAACCAGCTCCTCAGCAGTTTCAGGGAATCATTAATTTAGCTTTTGAAGATGCAACTGAAAATGAAAGTCGTGAGTTTTCTGCAACTAAAAAATTTAAAAGGTCAGTTTTACTTTCAGTAGATGAATGTGAAGAACTGGGATCTGATGAAGGAGAAGTCCATACCCCCTTCCAGCCTTCTAAAGATTCTTTTTCACCATCTGATGTTTTTGATGGCATTTCTCAGGAACATCATGGAAGGACCTGCTATTCCAGATTCTCACAAGAAAGTGAAGATAGTGTTTTAGAATATAAGCAACAAGACAAAGGTAATAGCATATATAAAAATGAAAGCACTCTCTTCAATCTCAGCACTGATTCTTTGAGAAAAGCTAAACAGAGTATTTCAAGCACAGGAAAAAAGAACACAATAGATGTCTTGTCCAACAGAGGCAAACACCTTCTTCCAGAAGATAAAAAATTAAACGGTGGAAGCAGTGTGGATAATGACTTACAGCAATGCAGCAAACTCTTGGATGGTGACGTAAAATCTCAAGGAAGACCATGTCATTTGGAGCTTCATCAAAGAGAACCCAATTCTGACATACCAAAGAACAGCTCTACGAAATCTCTTGACTCCTTTTGGAGTCAAGTTCTGCCTCAGGAAGGTCAAGTGAAAGAGAGCCATTCTACAGCTACTGAAAAAGCTAAAATTGCTTTATCTGCAGGTAATGTACAGAAATAGAAACTCTAAATGCATAAGGAATGAGTTTATAGAATTTTAAAGTTATAAGTAGCCCTGAATGTAATATTTTAGTTAGATAGAAGAATTACTTATGCAACAGATTCAAATTTTAAATGAAAACTTAAATTTCTTAATAATAGGAAAATTAGCTAGGTACTCATTCTTTATTGTTCACTTAAAATCCTAGTGAAGAATTAATATCTAGTAAAAATTTTGGTTCTTTATTAGATAGAGTTAGCCTACTAAAAGATTTTACATGAAAGAATAAAGAGAAAAACTTACTTTATTGCTATTTAGTTATTTATGTCTAACATAAGAATTCTTGACTATTAGAAATTTTATTATGCACTGGATATGATTTATGGACTTGCTAGTATATGTCTATGAGGGTTGTGCAATAACTATAGGAATATGTAACTAAAAAAAAAAGCACCGAACTATTTTAACATCTAGATTGATTATTAGAATTTGTATATATTTTACAGGGATTAAGACTTTCAAGATCACTATATAATTCTATTATAAAATTTTCAAATAGATAAATTTCCTAAAAGAGATTATATTTAGATGCAAGGATAATATATGAAAAAAGCCCAGGCTTATTTCATATGCTTAGATGGTTTCCTGTCTGTTTTGTGTTTTTGTTGTCTTTATTATAGTAATTCAAACTAATGACCCACATCTAAAATATGCAATAGTGGCTAATTGAGTCGCTATTGTGTATCATAAGTAAGAAAAACACTAATCAATAGTTCCTCAATTCAGCAAAATCAGAAGAATAAGGAGATCTTTAAAAGTGGTACTTTTTTGTTAGTCTCTGCTTGCATCCTCCTTTGCATGTGCAATATGGAAATAAGTCTTTAAATGAAATGTATTTATTCCTCCTTTTGGAACTGAGTGACCTTCAAAGTCACCATAAAATAACAGTCTTTTTTTTTTTCTCTTTAAGTTTCTATTGTAGTGAATTAGATACATGTGTACATCTGTGTTTATGTTTAAATAATTTATGTTGTTTTCTGTATCACAAATTTTCAAATTAAAGTATGGAGAATTATTGTTAGTTACCTATATGGATTTTGCTGCTACACGTTACCTTTGAATTTTTTTAACACAGAACGAAAAATGGCTCAGAAACCTTGTCAATTTTGTACAGATGTTATTTTTCCCATTCTGTTTTTTTTAACTATAACTATACCTGTTATATTGTGTTAATATTGTTCTACAAAACTCTGAGGGGTACCAACAAGTGCAGTTTTTACATTGTGTAGTATTATGAATTATTTCAGGAGACATAAGTGATTGTGACACACTGGCACAAACCTGCATATATGACCACCGGCCTTCAAAAACCCTCTCTCCAATATATGAGATGGATGTAATAGAAGCATTTGAGCAGAAAATGGAATCAGAAACACACGTTACAGATATGGATTGTGAAGATGATCACCACTTTGTAAAACAAGATTGGACGCTATTAAAGCAGCTGCTCTCAGAACAGGATGCAAACTTAGACATTACAAACTCTGTTCCTGAAGACTTAAATTTAGCACAGTATCTCATCAATCAGACACTACTTTTAGCACGGGACAGCTCAAAACCTCAGGGTATAGCACATATTGACACTTTGAACAGATGGAGCGAGCTAACATCTCCTCTCGAAGATTCCTCAGCGAGCATTACTATGGCGAGTTTTTCCTCTGAAGATTGTTCACCTCAAGGGGAATGGACAATTCTAGAACTGGAAACTCAGCATTAAGAGTGTGAACACTTAGCCGGGCCTTGTGGTGAATGCCTGTAGTCCCAGCTACTCGGGAGGCTGAGGCAGGAGAATCACCTAAGCCCAGGAGTTGGAGGTTGCTGTGAGCTGTGACTCCACAGCACTCTACTAAGGGCAATAAAGTGAGACTCTGTCTCTTAAAAAAAAAAAAAAAAGAGTGTTAACACTTTACTTTAGAAAATTTTAAACTATGCCACCTCTTTATTTTTTTGATGCTTATATTACTATCTGAATGATAATTGTATTAGCCAGAAGAAACAGACTGTCCCTAATATTGAGAGAGTCTTTCCAATTTAATGAAGTAATAAACATAGTTTATTTATTAATATGATATCACATGTAGAAAAAAGTTTTTTCTAAAATTTTCAAGCATGTTTTTATGATTAGAAGACTTATAAGGAAATCCTTGTTTCAGTTTTCCTTTCTTATTTGTTCAATTGTTTATTATTTAAGAATTTAAAATGTGAATGCACAAGTAGATCAATTCCTTTACTTTTTGCTCTGCAAATGGTAACATTGTAATTTAACAATAAAAACTTACTGTGCTTGTGTCCATCTGTGTAGAGTTAATCTATGATAACATAAAAGTTAGATTCAGGCAGTTGAGGCTGAAGCCTTGGGGAAAAATCCTTCACTTTCTGAACAGTTCAGGTTCAGGAATATTCTAACACAGGTGCATCTCAGATTTTAACCACAACATCACTAACACAGGGAAAAATGGAATTTCCTATATCTGTCTTTTCTGTATTTATTCACAGAGTGGCATCTGCCCTTGTTCAAAAGCCATAGGAAAACTGTTTTATCTATATAGATTCCCTTACAGTTAGTTAATCACTCTCCATTTTCCATTTCATGTTGGGGATATTTTGGAACTGCACCTACAAAAAACCAGCACTTAAATAAATACCAACTTGAAAATGGGTAGGTGAGGCAGTTGACTTAACTGAGCTTAAATGTGTAGATGTGTCTGTGTGCACACATGTGTGTTTGCTTTCTCTGTGTGTCAATATATTTCCTTATTTTTTTGACCTGACGGTCTTTCAGTCTGTAATTCTAGTAGAAAAACAAAGATAAAAAGGGCTTCTGTTGTGAGTGGCACACATGGGGCAACTCAACTGCTCTTCATGTGGAATTGACATCAAGAGATTTCGGAAGCATAATTTTTTGGTACCTGGGCAGCTGATGATGGTTGGTCCCAGCTCCCTTGAAAACAAACAAACAAACAAAAACAAAAAACTCTTTCCTACAAAATACTGGGGAGTGATTACTTGGATACCTTTGATGTTGGTGGATATTATCCTTAGGATAATGGGATTTCATAAGTTAATCTCTCTCAAAGCTTTGTAGCTACCTCATAACTTCTCAAAAATGTCAGAAGTAAGGAAATCTTTTAGTTTATAATTCTTTTTCAAAATTAGCAAAGTTTTCAACAAATGCTTAACAATAGACAGAATCTGTAACTATATGGATCATCAACAATCCTATTAATATACAATAATTTATTGTTATGTAATAGCATAAGTATTATACACTAGCCTTAGCTACTAAGCTATTATGCCATAAATTTGCAGTGCTTTTTTTAACTGGAAGCTCTGTACGGGGGTGGGGGTGGACACTCATTAATTCAAGAAATAGTTAATCATTCATTCAAACTTAAGAAATGTGCATTGGTTTTAATAACTGTAATTTTATTAAAATAATATTTTATGCTTGCCCTAAAAAAAAAAAAAAAAAACCTGAGGTTCTAGTAAGAAAAGGTAAGATATTCTGAGCACAATGTAAGGGTATATGACACACCTCCTGGTGACAGACACAACTACAACAAGGACCTTACCTAACAATGCAAACATTGTAACCTAATTGTTTGTACCCTTATATTAACCTGAAATTTAAAAAATGTATTCGAGAGCTGGATGGGAGTTTAGAGATTATTTAGTTTAAATCTCTTCAAATTTCAAAGGAGGGCTCTGAATCCCAGGGGAATTAAAAGACTGCCCAAGATCCCACAACTAATTTATGGGCTACAATCCACTATTTCTTCATTCTGGTTTGGTATTTCTACCACACAACACACTTCATTTGATTTTTCTCACAAAACCTGAGAACAAATACTATAATTTACAGATAGTAATATAAAGAAGCATTATATTATAGAGTAAAAACAACACAAATTCTCAAGACATTGTATTTTCTTTTCCAAATGTGAAATAGTTTGGTGTTATTTTAAAATCTTTCAGAAAATTAACAAATTTATAATTGAAACTTCATTTCTTTCCCAGTTCTAAGGTCTTGAAAACTCTTCTTGAACTGCTAAGCAAACTGCTAAGCATTAAAATCTCGATTTCATTTCACATCTGCAAGTAGATAATTCAGAAGGCATTTTGCTTAAGTAGCAACTGCTTAGGGAATTTCAAGAGGCATTGTTTTCATATCATGCTCTTTTGTGAACCACTCAATTACCAGTCCCACTGTTTGCAGTGGGACTTTTTGGATGAGTACTTCATCATTCAACAAACATAGATTCAAAACTAACCCCTAACACTAATTTAGCACTTCTGTGTTATACACTGTGCTAATACGCATGATTAAATATGTATAACACATTTAATTCTTACAACAGTCCTATGAGATGTCTTCTTATCATCTTTATTTTACGCATGAGGAAATTGATGTAGAATCTTTACCTGAGATGAACTGCCATGCTGGAGGAAACTGACAGAGAAAATAACACACTACAGTATTATTTGGTAAGGTAACAGTTGTATGTGGTCAGAATTACAGAACCCAGAAGGAGAAACTACAAATAGCTTGTCAGGAAGAGAAGATTAGACAAAGCTTCTTAGGACAAGTCATATTCTGTGATTGCTTCAGAATTTCAAGAGAGAAGGTGCTTAGTGGCTACAATCTAATTGGAAGCATATGCCAGGTGACTTGTCTTTAGGATGCACTGGCATAGAAAGTACTTTGTTTTACTTAGATCATACGTTGGAGATAATAAAAATATAAACGTTTTAAAAAGATGCTTCTATACATTACATGAGATTGCAAAACTCCAATCCATATGAAATATATATATTTTTTAAATTTTGATTTGGGTTGCTTGGAGAGGACTGATGAAGTTTATGGAGAGGGTATAAAGCCCCCTTACACCATTTCTTGGAGCAATCAAGTAACATCTGATGCTGGCTTTCAAGAAGGAGTAGGAATTTGCTTGGTGATAGGGCAGTCAAGTATATCAAAGAATGGAGACCAGGATGGGTACTGAAGAGGAAGAGAGGTAGGAGGACCCAGAGCTGAGCTGATGCTGGATTCTAAAGTTATTAAACACTACTTTAAAGGGTTTTGTCTAAGCTTTGGGTTAAGCAGGCATTGTGTCTCCTTCCATTGTCCATTTACTCTCAGAGGACAATCTATTTCCAATTTATTGGGCAATAATCACCTCCAACACACAATGAGTAATTGTAGGGGACGCCAAGAGCCAGATGACATCTGAACAAGATGATCTGTAGCTGAGGGGTGGACCCTCGGGCCATTCTCCGCAGGTGTTCTTTGTGGAAGAAAAGCCCAAGCCTTCAGCATGTAGTCATTTGTACAGTCTCAATAAAAGGCTAGGGTGGAGGTTGCTTGGGGCTACCCTGCAAGTAAGGGCTAGCCTACCTCCTACAAGCTGTACTTCTAATCCGCCTCATGCCTGGTTCCTTCCTTCAGTGATGGAGACCAGGGCCATAGGGGCCCAACAGGTCAAGACATTTGGTGTAAGTCGACAGTATATAGCAGGACAAAACAGGACACCAGGGACATGAACCAAAGGGGAAGTGACACTCAGATATAAGTGAAGCCTTTGGTAGACAGTAGGGGGAAGTCCAAAGGGAAACTCCACTCAGGGCAAGTGGGATCTTTGGATGAAATAAGTGAGGTGTTTTTATCAGCTGGGCCAGAATCAGGACCCACTGGTAAATGAAATAAGTTAAAAGTTTCATTTCAAACTATCCTCAGAAAGACAATATAATTTAATTCTATGCCATGGGAGCACTCTGCCAGCTTGGTTAGACCTGTGGTGCCTCAGCATTAAACTGAGGAAATTAAACCAGATCAATGCATGATGCTGGAGGATAATTAGACTAAGAGTTAAACCACCTTTGTGCTAGGGAACTCCATTTGAAAAAAGAGTCTGGAATCAGTTAGCAAAGATTCCACTGGAAAAGCAGTTTAAGCAGGAAAAAACTCCGCTACCAAGGAATTATGAAGGGTGGTACTCCTGAAGGGACCATGAGTAACAGCCTTTGAGAAGAGCTGTGAATGGCAGAACCATTAATCCACCGAGTAACAGTCTTTTGCGATCTGTGAAGGGTGGATTTAGGACCACAAGTAGCAAAGCCTTTGGAATAGGGAGAGAAAAATCGTTGCTTGCAAAGATTGCAGAGAAAGCATTATCTTTTGTTCATCCATTAAAATTTCCATAGTTAAAGAAATGGTAAATTCTCTCAGCTGAGATTTTCTCAGTTTGTTTTCTCAACTTAAAAAGACCTTTGAGGGAATTAGCATTACAATCACGATTTTTCCCTAGCAGTGGCTGATAGTTTACATTTGTATTGGGCTTCATCATTTAAAGAGCCCATACCTGGAATTTGGAACTTTGTCAATTACCATACTTTGCCGAGCAAGAAAAGGTAGACAACAGGAAGAACTGCCCTTACCACATTAAAAATTATTTTGGTTGTATATAAAAAAGGGTAAAGGTAGCAGCCCGCATAGCTTATGCTCATTAGAGTTCTTTTCACTCTCAGACAGAATGGAAACCTGGTTATGTACTGCATTGGGGTCAAGG
>CAUYQV010122679.1:0-19470 GCA_963574575.1 Galagoides demidoff | reverse complement strand
TCAAGGTAAACCTCTAACGGCAGATTTCTTATTCCTGGCAATGATTACACTAGTGTCAGCAAAGTTAAATGCTGCTACAAACAATTTCACTTATTGAGCCTATATCCCTAATCGTCCCCTTAACAGAATAATATCTTAGATTAACCCTACCATTTCTATTTAAGTCTTGGCAGTCATTACCTTTAACCCATTTCCACTGCATGATTTCTCTTATACAAAAAAGTATTAAAAGCAAACAAATAAAAACCATTATGCTCCTCCAGACTTCAACTTGGAAAGGGTATGACACTACTCTTCCCCCACCTAATATTCTAATCTGTACTACACCTGTTGTTACCCATTTATAATGGGTGCAATGGATAATGGGCAGAGACAAGAAGCTTTGGGCATTAGTTAATACTTCCTCTGGAAGTGTCATTGATTGGAGACCCCAAGGTTCAGTCCGAGACAAAAAGTTAGGTGGAGGAACACATTGGTTTTGTAAAAACAACTACCATAGCCAACCATTTCTATATTGTTTGGCACGGACAAGGCATGTCTCCCCCTGTGCCTAGCCTGGCTGGAACAACATAACATCATTTTTGGATAGATTTACAACATATACCTGAAACCTTTATTAAATAATTGCAATCTGTCACAGGAACTGAAATTAAAAAGTATTTCCAATAGTGTTACTAATTTCTCTCCTTTTTTCTTCTGTGAAGGCCCTCACTGGAACCACTGGTATTCTGTTAATTATTATATGTGCCCTCTTATTCTTTTGCTCACCAAAAAGAGGAGCTGCTCAATGAGAAGAACTATTGAAAAGAACAACTACTATTTTTTTCTTTATCCTACCCAAAATGTCTTAAACAAAAACAGGGGATATGTAGAGGAATTGACACCATGCTTGCAAAGGACAGTTGCTGATTCTTATCACATTAAAAGGAAATGCTGAGAACAGGACAGTTTCCTGGCAAGCCTAGAGACATTTTGTGACTTTGGGGCAGTCCTCCAAGTAACTCAGTGTTCTGGAATGAGATAACACCAGTCACTCATTGTTAAACATTGATGCTTAGTACTTCTTCATGAAGGTTGCGGGGAAAGAACACATAAGAGAACATGGCAATACTTATGCATGCAGCCCTTGTATGTAATTACCTAACTCTCCACATCTGTTGTGTAGGTAATTACCTTAACTCTCCACACTTGTTTTGTATAACCTTAATAAATAGCCATTGCAGAGGGGGCTCTGGGCTACCCCGCACTTAAGGTTAGCCTGCCTCCCACAAGCCTGTACTTCTAATCTGTGTCACGCCTGGTTCCTTAGTGTGGTGACCAAGACCAGGGCTGTAGGGGTTGTGACACCTGGTTCCTGATCTGAGTGGAAATGTTTTCAATTTTACTCCATTCAATATGATATTGGCTGTGGGTCTGCTGTAGTTGGCCTCTATCAGTTTAAGAAAAGGCCCTTCTATACCTATTTTCTTAAGTGTTCTGATCATGAAAAAGTGCTGGATATTGTCAATAGCTTTTTTTGTATCTATTCAGAGAATCACATGGTCTTTGTTTTTTAGTTTGTTTATGTGATGTATTTTATTTATAGATTTATGTATATTGGACCAACCTTGAGACCCTGGGATAAAACCCACTTGGTGATGGTGTATAATTCATTTGATGTGTTTCTGGATTCCGTTTGCTAGGATCTTATTGAATATTTTTTGCATCTGTGTTCATTCAAGATTTTGGTCTATAGTTTTCTTTTCTTATTGGGTCTTTTCCTGGTTTGGGGATCAGGGTAACATTTGCTTCACAGAATGTGTTGGGAAGTATTCCTTCTTTTTCAGTGTTTTGGAAAAGGTTAAATAATATAGGTACTAGTTCCTCTTTAAAGGTTTGGTAGAATTCTGATGTGAAGCCATCTGGTCCCAGACTCTTCATTTTTCTGGAGATTTCGTGTAGTTGATCCTATTTCCATACTTGATATAAGTCTGTTTAGCATTTCCAATTCTTTCTGATTAAGTCTAGGAAGTTGGCATGCTTTCAAGTATTGGTCAATCTCTTTCATATTTTCATATTTCTGAGAATAAAGTTCTTTATATTATTCATTAAGGATTTTTTGAATTTCTGACGTGTCTGTTGTCATTTAGCCTTTGTCATTTCTGACTGATGATACTATGGACTTTAATTTTCTATTTTTGGTTAGGCTGGCTAAAGGTTTATCAATTTTGTTGAATTTATCAAAACAACCAACTTTTTGATTCATTGATCTTTTGAATAAGTCCTTTGTTTTCAATTCCATTTAATTCTGCTCTAATTTTAGTTATTTCTTTTCTTCTGCTAGGTTTGGGGTTGGAATGTTCTTCCTTTTCCAGTTGCTTGTCCCATTAAGCTACTGACTTCCTCTCTTTCCATTCTCTTGAGGAAGGCTTGCAACACTATAAATTTCCCTCTTATGACTGCCTTTGCGGTATCCCAGAGGTTCTGATAATTCATCTTCATTATAGTTTTGTTCCAAAAATTTGGCAATTTTCTTCTTAATCTCATCTTTGACTTAGCTATCATTCAGCATAAGGTTATTTAGTTTCCATGTCTTTGTATGAGTATGCAGATATGTGTTATTGGTGAGTTCAACTATTGTTGAATGATGATCTGAGAAAATACAAGGAATAACATCTATACTTTTAAATTTGCTGAGGTTAGACTTTTGACCCAGGATGTGATCAATTTTAGAGGATGTTCCATGGGCTGATGAGAAGAATGTGTATTCAGTTTTGTTAGGATGAAATGTTCTGTAGATGTCTATTAAATTTAATTCTTGTATGGCAAAATTTAAGTCCAAAATTTATTTGCTTAGTTTCTTATTGGAGGAAATATCCAACACTGCTAAAGAGGTGTTAAAATCTCCAACTATTATGGTGCTGTAAGATATTAAATTGCTCACGTCTTTTAGGGTTTCCCTTATAAATTGAGGAGCATTCTGGTTGGGCACATAAATGTTAATAATTGACATCTCATCATGTTCAGTGTTTCCCTTAACGAATATGAAGTGACCATCCTTGTCTTTCCTTACTTTGTTGGTTTAAAGCCTAGTATATCTACAAATAAAATTGCCACACCTGCTTTTTTCTGATTTCCATTTGCCTGGATTACAGATGACCATCCCTTCACCCTGAGTCTCTATTTATCCTGTAAGGTAAGAGGAGATTCTTGTATGCAGTAGATAATTGGCCTGAGTTGTTGTATCTAGTCAGCCAACCTGTGCTTCTTAAGAGGACAGTTTAAGCCATTCACATTAATTGAGAGTATTGATAACCCTGATAGTATTTGGGGTGTCAAGTTTTTCAAAAGTCCAGTCGACATTTTCAATCTTTTCATCACTGTGGAAACTAGGTTTTGGTCACGTATTTCAGAGTGAGTTTACTTTGGTGGTGAAGCATTGTGCTGGTCATTGTGGAGGATTGGTCTGAGGATATCCCAAAGAGCTGGTTTGGTTATGGCAAATTTCTTCAATGTATGGATGTCATTAAAGTATTTAACTTCTCCGTCATAAATGAAGCTCAGTTTCACTGGATACAAGGTCCTGGGCTGAAAGTTGTTTTGTTTTAGGAGATTGAAGGTCAATGACTATCCTCTTCTGGCTTCAACAGTTTCAGCAAAAAGATGTGCAGTCATTCTAATATTCTTCCCCTTGTAGGTTATGATTTTCTTACATCTGGCTACTTGCAGGATTTTCTCTTTCATATAAGTTTGGCGAAGTTAATTACAATGTGTTTAGAAGATGCTTTATTTGGGTTGAGTTGTGCTGGGGTTATGAAACTGTCTACTATCTGAATTTCAGTATCTCTTGCCATGCTTGGGAAGTTATCCTCAATTATCTCTTGGAGTAGAGTATCTGTGCCTTTTGGACCATCCTCTTCTCCTTCAGGGATTCCTATGAGGCAAATGTTTGCTCTTTTGGAGTGGTCCCACAATTCTCTCAAGGAATGATCCATTTTTGCTATTCACTTCTCTTGCTCTGCATTTGGGAGAGTTCAAAAGCTTTATCTTCAATGTCAGAGATCCTTTTGTCTGCCTGAGCCATTCTGTTAGAGTAATTCTACTGTATTTCTCAGATTTTTGAGGGCTGCAAGTTCTTACCTCAATGTGTCAAAATCTTTAGTGATATTGTCTCTAAATTCATTGAATTCTTTTGAATTGCTCCTTGAATTTCTAATTCCATCTTTACCTCTATTCTGTTAATCTTATTTGGATTCTAAATTCTGAATTTGATTTCTGACATCTCAGCCATTTGTTTATGAATGGGATCTTCTGTTCTGTCTCTTTTGTCATTCCTTGGGGGAGTTGATCTACTGTGATTATTCATATTGTCAGTGTTTTTCTGCTGATTCCACCCCATGATTATTTTTCACCATTTGGCTAGAGAAGCTTGCAAGGTGAAACTGAATTGATGGCTCCTGGAGTTGTAATTAACCAGCCCTTTATCAAAGAACTGGGACTGGTGATTGCAGCCTTTCCCTTAGAGATTTACAAAGGTCCCATTCAGAACTACTGCCTGAAACTCTACGCACCTGCTTGGTATGGTGGGGCTAGATGGCACTGACCAGTATTCAGCTAGTCTCTGTCCAATCCTAGTGAATCAGTGGCTTTGGGCTGAAATCTCAGCTGTGGAGATATATAAGCCACTAAGTCACCCTGCCCTCCCCCAACAGGCGACAACTGGAAAGGGAGAATCCCACTCTCCCACAACAACACAACCAGGGTACAACCTTGGTGGGTCCCTGGGTGATTGGCCCAGGTCAAGAGTTCCAAACCAATTGTCCCAGTCAACACAAACATTGATCAAGTGGGAGAGTTCAAAAGGTCTTCAGCATCTAGGGAGCAGGGGTCCACTGGCAGCT
Source organism: Galagoides demidoff (assembly GCA_963574575.1). Taxonomy (NCBI): domain Eukaryota; kingdom Metazoa; phylum Chordata; class Mammalia; order Primates; family Galagidae; genus Galagoides; species Galagoides demidoff. The sequence continues at coordinate 14,590 of CAUYQV010122679.1, read as the reverse complement.
CAATTTGACAACAGTGGGAGGCACCATGGAGTTGCCATCACTGTCAGGGGCTGCACTGCCACTGTCCAGGGTGGTGCCACTGGTTGGGGTACTGCTGTGTGCAGGTCGCAGGAGATGGCGGGGAGCTGGAGAGTATTGCCACTGGCCACAAGGGTCACAGGAGCTGGGTGGAGAACAGGAGGGTGGAGCTGCTGACCCCCAGCCTTGGGCTTCTGGCTGGAAGGGAAGCTGGAGGGCCAAGTCATTGGCCTTGGGGCCTCAAGGGGTTGCAGGAGCCAGGCAGGAGTTGTTGGCAACTGGCCACAGGTCTCAGGAGCCAGGCAGGGAGTCAGAGGGTGGAGTGTCTGGCCACCGCACAGATGGCAGAAGCTGGTGGGAGTCACTGGGCAGGGGACACGGGTTGTAGGGTCTGGGTAGGATTTGCCAGCCATGGGCCACAGATTGCAGACACTGGGCAGGAGTTGCCCACCATGGGCATGGGTTTCAGGAGCTGGAGGGCAGGTCACTGGCCATGGGCTGCATGGGTCATTTGAGCTGGGCTGGGAGCTGAGCCGCCTACCGTGGGCTGCCGAGTCAGGAATCTGGTGGGCTGCAGTCCCCAATGGTCAGTAGTGTGGACCTGAGCTATGTTCTTCCCAACACGGGGAAAGTCTCCACTTGTGACTTTCCACCTCTATTAAAGTTATAGTTTTCAGCACAACTGTCCCACAGCTCATGAGATGCCTTGCTCTAGCAAAAATCTGCCATAGACTTGGGATTTTGCAGGGGGTAGTATTCCCAACTGCCAGGAGATGGGGGAGGAGTGGATTGGGAATTCAGGAAGGTAGGAAAACATTAGATCAACTTTTGGCCCAGGCAAGAGACTTCCTGGGCTTGCAGCAGTATCTCTCCATGCAGCAGTATCTCTCCATGGAGGGAGTTCCCCCCCTCCTCAGTTGTTCTCTCCCCTTTGGTGAAACAAAAGGTCCTCTGTTCTCTACTCACCTCGACCCGCTCTCCTGAGGTGGGGGGAGGGGAGAAGAAGGATTCCCGTCCTCTTTGGGATGGATTTTGTACCTGAAATTTGTTTCCTTGGAGTCCCAGCTTGTCGCAGCAGGAGTGATATGAACCTATTAATCCTCTCTCTCAGCTCAGCTCCCAATCTTCTGATTTATTGGGTTATTTCTGGCCATTATTTCTTCCTCTGGATGGGAGCCTCTGCCAAAAGCTGGCTTCAGTCAGCCATCTTGCCTCCCTCTCTCTACTCTGCTTATTATGAGGAATATGTCAAAGCTAATTATAAGATCCTCTTACAAGCTTGTGTTAAACACCCTTACATGTTTGTTGTTGGAAAATTTATTATTCTTCCTGACTCTCAGACCATAAGCTATAAAGATTGCCAATTGTTTATTTGTATAAACTCCACTTTTAATTGAAATATTAATATTTTATTAGTCATATCTTGGGAAGGAGTTTGGGTCCCTGTGCATCTCTAATGCCCCTGGGAAGCTTCTCTCTCTACTCATACTATTGACATACTCAAAACTATTTTGAGAAGGTATAAAAGATTTATTTTCACTTAAATAGCAGTCATTATAGGACTGATAGCAGTGACAGCCACTGCAGCCACTGCTGGAGCTGCCATTCATCAATCCATTCAAACAGCACACTTTGTCAATGACTGGCTAAAGAACTCCCACTCAGTTATTGAATTCACAGTCTGGAATTGATCAAAAATTGGCTAATCAAATCAATGATCTCAGACAAAGCACAATTTGGCTTGGAGATAGAGTAATCAGTTTGGAACATGGTGCCCAGCTATGATGTGATCAGAATACTACAGATTTCTGTAGTAGTTTAATCAAATTGAACATGACTGGAGTAAAATAAAAAGACATTTAATAGGATTGGATAATAATTTATCCCATGATATTTCAAAACTAAAAGAACAAATTCTTTAAGCATCAAGGGCACAACTGAATTTGCTTCCAGGATCCAATGCAAGTTTAGAAAGTTTAACAAAGATTTAGCAGACCTTAACTTTCAAAATTAAGTCAAAGTGGGTTGAAGTAGGTTAAAACTTTTGGAGGGTTATTATTATCGGGAATTGCTGCATTGATCTTGGTATAGCTGCTTTGCCTATTCTTAATCTGGAGATGCATCCAAAGCCTCCAGAAAGAAACCAATTGTCTTGGACAAATGGTGATGGCCATTGCAATTCTGCAGTATAAAAATAAAGGGGGAGATGCATGCAGAATGGGGACCAAAGACCTCATTCCTGGCAAGGGAAAAGACCTCCAGAAAAGGAAAAACAGAAATAAGCTGAGCAAGGCAGAATAAAAACAGTTTAGCTAGTTTACTTTTTTTTTTACTAAGTCAAATACACATAGATCATGAATACATTTATGCATATGTGGGGTACAATGTGTTGTTTTTTTTAATATACAATCTTATGTGGTTACATCAAACCAAGTGCCCATCAATCAATGAATGGATTAATAAATTGTGGTATATGTATATTGTGGAATACTACGCAGCCTTAAAAAAGATGGAGCCTTTCCCTCTTTTATGTTTACATGGAGGGACCTGGAACATATTCTCCTGAGTAAAGTATCTCAAGAATGGAGGAAAAAGTATCCAATGTACTCAGTAGTTCTATTCTAATATTTACTCACATTTTGCTAGTTTACTTTTAAACCAGCAGCTTAACTACTTATTTGAGCAGTTCCTGCTTTGCTAGAAGCCTGACTTGTGAGGAATAGCTTGCAAATACCCCTGCTGGGTCTGTGAACACTCTGAAGAAACAATGGCAGTGGAAGGAAGCTGTGTGTAAGGCCTGGGGGGAAATATCAACCAGGCCATTCCCTGCCCAGTCAACAAAGCAAATACCCATAATGGGGATCTGTATTATGGCCATGGCAGAGATCAAGGAAACATGAAATATGGGGGGGGGGGCTCATATCCTATTCAACAAAGGAAGATACCTCTGGGATGCAGAACAGAGGAAAATCCTTCTGTTCTACCCATTCTTCGGAGGAGACTGATGCCATGACATCTACTCTACAAAGGACTAAAGGGAATCAACCTCCCCTAAGGTCTGAGTGTGTAACCACAGATAAGTTGTTGTCCCAACACAAGGCTCAGGTTTCAAATTTCTCAAGGCTGCTCAGACCCTTGAAGTTAATGATTATAGATAGAATAAGAATTAACATGATTATTCAGAGAAACTGCTGAAACTCTTCTTCAGCTTACCTTCTGGGCTAAATGAGATAAAGCCTTCAATAAAAGCTGAGTGGAACATTCAGGGCCCTTCACTGGAACCCCACAAGATAGAGGTAGTCCCCTGTGTTCCCCCCATAGTCCACCTTTGTAAACTCTGTTCTGCACGTCCTGTGTTTTTATCTCTTGTCACTTTAACTTTATTTTTCTTCAGTAGATCACTGTCAGCTCCACAGGCCTTAATGGACCCTGCCCCTGAGTTGGGACCCCAGAAAAGATTAATTTGAGTCTGTTGCAATTGCCTAAAACTTTTGACATTACTCTGGAACTTCCACAGGACACTTTTTATATGTCATCAATGCCGTGGGTCATCCCTTTCAGCCTGTGCTTGTATCTGTGCAGTCACCTCCACTTCTCTGCTCCTGCATCACAATGCAGAATCACGTTCATCACAGTGTCATCTGGAAGGGACTTCCCATCATTTTACCTTGCCATAGAGAAACTGAGTTGAATTATATACGTTAATTCTACTTGCCTTCCAAATAGCCATAGTTTCCAGCCAATAGACCTAGACTCTATGAAACAGGCCACTACTAAAAAGATTCAGATAAGCCACTGATGCACATCCAGAAATCTGAAACCTAATGAAACACTTATTCTTTTAACTGAATATGAACACTCCTCCTTCAGCTGCAGCATTGGTTTGCTTTATTCTGAATGTCTAAGACTTTATAGGCAGCATTACATTCCAGGTACTCACTATGCTTGGTGATACACACATCAAATTGCCTAGGAGCTACCCTTGAGAAAGAGTAGGGTTCACCACTCATAGTGTTCTATGGAGGTCACTGCAATGGGTTCCTCACAGGCTGATAAGAATTAACTGGACAGTCTAGTGTGTGAGCTCAGGACCTCCTCCTGAACAATCTGGAGCATCTAGGGGTTGAGGACCTACTGCGTGCCCACATTGTGTTGAGCGGCTGTCAATCCCTAGCAACCTGTTCGAGGGGGCTGTTCAGTCAAAAAGCCAAGACCAGGAGGTGAGCGACTGGGCCATCTCGGTTGAGCCCCCAGAGTAAAAACCAGTGTGAGCAACAGAGGAAGGACAGAAACAGGCATTTGTGGAATTATAAGCAGCCTGGCCTGTCTAGAGAGTGATATAAATTACTGGAGTTATTTAAACAAAGCCATTCTGAGTGGTTGAATTTTAGCCTCACTCCTAAAGCAAACCCTTTCTTGGGATAGCACTCCCAGAAGATTTTTTTTCCCCAGTGGTTTCGAAGCTGAATATTACAAATTTTTCTCCCTGAGGGGTACGGTTCTACAAGAAGTCTGCAAGAAATGACTTGCTAGCTGCCTTCACCTGATCAAGAAAGCATTCTGACTTTTAATAATTTGAGTTCCATGCTGCAAAGATATAAATAAATAAAGCAAAAAAACTATTTTGTACACACAGAATCTATCTGGTAACTTCACCAGGACCTTTTAAAATAATTTAGTGTTGAATGAATTAGGCCTGTGTGGTGTATTTACTAAAAAATGGAAAACTGAGTATGCCTTTGGCTTCTGGCAACATTCCCGGAATTGGCAGAATTTGACCTGTTCTCCCCCTTTCCCCATGAAGTGATGCAGGAAGGTAGTCATGATAAAAATACACTACAGTGCAGATTAAAGTTATGATTTTCATTCAGGATTCAGCTGATGCTTTACTAATGCTCTAAAATTCTGGACTATAGACTTTCTAATTATGGATGCTTGCTTTTCATGAACCAAAGACACGTTAAATATTAAAGAGCACAGTGCAGTGGGGATTTTGAATCTTGAATCACGTCCATGGGAGAACGTGCAGAGGCCCCTGCTCACAGCCCAGGGCCACCCCCTCTCCTGTCTGCCAGCCCCTGGAAGCAGCCTCTGAGGCACACCCCAGATTCCTTCCTTCCCTTCATCTTCCTCTCTGCTTTCTGCTGTGCCACCTGCAGAGGGTATGATTTATTTTTTGCTGGGGTTCCCATTCATAGAGTTTGCCCTTTTTTATTCTAGATAAGCTAAGAAAAGGGTTGGAGTTAAGTAGCCAATCCCCAGATGCTGTGGTGTGGGTGGGCAGGGCAACTTCCTCTACCAACTATTTTTGTTATTTAATATCTAGACATTTTAAAAATAAGATATTTCTTCAGGCATTTTCTCCCGAGTTTTGATAGTCTTCCTTTTTCCAAATGACAACCTTTTCTGCTTGATTTTGAAGATACTAAGCTGTGGCCTTGCCTCTGCTGTCTTAAGTTGCTAATTCTCTCTGCTTCTTATAGCATCTGAGACTTTAAAGGAACTGGCTCTGATGTGCAGAGAGGAGCCCCATTCAGGTCACCAGACTTCCTTGTAAGAGGACAAAGTTGTTAAAGCATTTAAATTACTTAAACTTCTAATAAAACAAAGTCCTGCATACTTTTGCATTATATCAATTTCCCTTGTTACACGAAACATGTTTGTTTGTTATTTAAAATGGCCAAGCAATATGAAAAGGAAATAGAAAATATTGAAACACCTTGTCCTCATCCCACAAATTGAGTCACTGCTAAAAATGTTTTAATATTTAAAAAATTTCAAGATATTTTGTTGGCTGTTAAAATGGATTCTCTACCTATTTTATTGAACTACCTGCACCTCCACCATCTATCTGACTGGACTATGTGCACTATGCTTACTGCTGTTGGCATGGACAATCTGTCTTGGACATAGTTTCTTTCTTTCTTTCTTTTTCTTTTTCTTTTTTTTGAGACAGAGTCTCACTATGTCATCCTCAGTAGAGTACTGAGGCATCACACATCACAGCAACTCAAACTCTTGGGCTTAAGCAATTCTCTTGCCTCAGCCTCCCAAGTAGGTGGAACAGGTACCTGCTACAGTGCCCGGCTATGTTTTTGTTACAGTTGTCATTGTTGTTCCGCAGGCCCCGAGCCAAATTCGAACCCACCAGCCCCGGTGCATGTGGCTGGCACCCTAGGTGCTGAGCTACAGGCACCAAGCCCTGGATACTGTTTCATATCTGTGATATCTCTCTCTATATATATACACACATGCACACGCACACACACACATATATTTTATTTATTTATTTGTTTGTTTGTTTGTTTTAGAGACAGAGTCTCACTTTATCGCCCTTGGTAGAGTACTGTGGCATCACAGCTCACAGCAACCTCCAACTCCTGGGCTTAGGCAATTCTCTTGCCTCAGCCTCCCAAGTAGTTGGGACTACAGGCACCTGCCTCAACACCTGGCTATTTTTTGTTGCAGTTCGGTCAGGGCCAGGCTCGAACCTGCCACCCTCGGTATATGGGGCCAGCACCATACCCAATGAGCCACAGGTACCTCCCATCACAATATTTTTAACAAGTATCTAAATTCCACTGCTTCAGTGCCTGCCTTTGGGTTAAAAGTATAATTCACTTAATAAATAATGAAATTTTCTATTTCTATTAAGTATTGCACTTAAGCTGTATTTCACTCTGCTCTGAGGCTGTCACAGCAGAGAATTAAAACAGCTTCTGTCACATTCCATTCACGAGGATCCCACAGCCACTGGAAACTCCTTCTCAATTTCTCATTTATTAAAGGTAATACATAAAACCCTGGGAAACATTTAGAAAACACTAAGTAATTCTTTTTTTCACTCCACAAACATAATTTCTCACAAAGAGTTAAATATGAAATTTCTTGTATGTTGCGAGACTAAATTCCCAGGTGAATATATTGCTACTTTTGGCCACTATTTCTCTTCTATCTCCCAGAGCACCTGAAACCTGTTTGTTTAATATGAACTTTATTAAATGAGTGGCAGATAAACACATAATTCAGGAGTATTGGTTGAAAATGTATTCAAAAGAAGATAAAGTGGAAGATGTCAAATGACCAAAATATTAAAATGCATTTCTCAAATATCTACTTTTAATTTTGTGGGAACTTTAAATCCTCAACCTAGAAGTTCATGTGGCCATCAAAGAGAAATGTCTTTTAGAAATCTACCCTTAGAACAGCACACCCAATGAGTAAGTCAGTTAAACAAACACAACTCTGGGAAATCTCAACACCCCCACTGCTCTCTCCATGTCCCACGCAAACCTCAGCCACTGATCCTGTGTGCTTAGAGCTTCAGTGCTGGGGAAGCATCAGGCTTCATCTGTGGGCTGCCCAAAGGCGGGGGGCACAGCGTAGCCTCTCACACTTGACACTGTAGATGACTAAATTGCCTTTTTCAGTACCTAAGGCATTCTGAAACCCTGTAATTTTATCTCTCTGGCAACCTCTAATTTTTTATTTATTATTATTTACTTGGTAACCTTAGAAGAACATGACTCCAACAAAGAGCCCTCCCTCCTTCAGCCGCCATGAGGTTTCACACTGATTCCCCCAGACCCAGCCACCCCTTTCTCTTAGTCTCACAACCTGCACATAACAACATAAAAATGCAATATTCTTGCCCCAGATTCAGAGTTAATAAAGTGTTTCCCATCTCCCTTATCACTTTAATCTTCTCATTTCTTTTCTCTTCTGACTCTACCATTTCTGAATTTTTATAATCTGCTACCTGGGCCTAAAAAACTATCTTCTCATCACACAAAGACACAAAGAGGTCTTTATATGCTTAGAGCCCTTTCATTCATTCATTTACTGTGTGCTGAGTATTTGTTACACATCACATGCTAAGACTATTAAAGTGTCTAACCCAGTCACTGTTTTTAAAATTTCAGTTTAGCAGAGAGAAAAAGGCACATCATCCATTAATTATAATTCATTGTGACAAGATCTACAGAGAAGCAAGGATCACACAGAATGAGACCTCAAATAAAAGAGTAATTAAACCTGACCAGAAGGTGAGAAGGGGCTTTGTAACTGATCTGCAAAGGAGCCATCTCAATCTCTCTCCCTCCCTCCCTCTCTCTCTCTCTCTCCCTCTCTCTCTCCCTCTCTCTCCCTCTCTCTCTCCCTCTCTCTCTCTCTCTCACACACACACACACACACAGGGTAACTTCATGGTTTCCATCCTCCACTATCACTGCTTAGCCCCTGTCTAGTCTGCTGTAATCAGTGGCTTATTTTTCTGTCTCCCTAAGAAAATCAAACAGCATAGAATATATGTTTTGTAACTTCTCACTCCCAATATCTATCATGGCGTCAGATAGGAATTAACTGATCTACCCAACAAATCTACTGAGCACCAGGCACTCTCAGTGCCAGGCACCCTCCCAGGTATCACAGATACATGAGTTGTGAAAATCGCCAAGTCCCGTGTTTCATAGAGCTGAGATTCTAGGCAATAGACAATAGTCACATGAACATATGATCTCTTTGATAGCAAACTTTGATGGGGGAAAAGCAGACAAAGGGAGGGAAACAGAATTGGTTGTGTGATGTAGGTGGTGGGTCAATATTACTATATCCTCTAGGGTAGGCAGAGAAAGCCGTTTTATTCAATGATTTTTGAGAAGGAGCAAGGGAGCCAGGAGGGCACCGGAGGCATGTGCTAAGTGGAAAACCAGCAAGATTCCAGGCAGAATTGCCAAGAGCAGCAATGTGGCCAGTGTGGACACAACACAGATAACAGGAGGGGAGTAGCCAGAGACCAGGTCATGACAGTTGTTGGCTGGGGCTTGGGGAAAGATCACTGTGTGGCCACAGACACGAGTTTGGAGTTTGCTCCAGTCAGAAGGGAGGTTGTTGGGACATTGTGGATACAGGGGAGAAATGCCCTGGCTGTGCGGAAATCAGATGGGTGTTTGAGAGGCTGAGGATGCTGTTAGGGAAGAGCGACGGTGGCTTGCTGGCCTTATTTCAAAGATCAGGAAAACAACCCTTCATGGGCAGCAACCCTTCATGACTCATCAAAGTCAGACACTACATATGTGTGAACAAGTGCTGGGCTCTCTGCCCGCCTTCTCTTCCTCTTCCCCTCTCTTGTCTGCCTTCATCTTCATCTCCCTCTCTCCCTTTTCCCCTCCCTCCCACAATACGATTGATATAGTATTACTTTATCTACTTGTCAAATACTATTAGATTTTAAAAATGTTTTCCTTAAGGCAGAGACTCTAACTTGATTAAAGATTATTTACAAACGTCAATGCAGTAATTAATAATGGCTACAGCTCATTACCTAAGCCTGCTAGTTAGAAACACATCGTTTTTCGGATCATCTGTTGGATGTGTATTTTGACTGTGAGTTCTGAGCCTGTAATTTATTCTCCTTCTCCTGGTGCCCCCACATGGTCCCACTGATAGCCACACTTCTTACCAGATGAAGTAAGGACCCTCCGGAGGAAATGAGCGTGTGAGGATCTGCCCCCTCCTTCAGAAGCCGAAGCACTGGAAAAGGAGAGGAGGGTGGGTTAGAGCAAAGCTTTCTACTACATCCTGAACCAAAAGTTGTCATCTTTCATTAAGATCTAAAATAATACAAACAGCCATGAAAGTGAAGAGGAAGGACTGATTAGTCTCCATCTGACCTGATCTTATGCGTTTGGGATTGGTGGCATTTCTCATCACGTTCAAACTTCTCCCACAGTTTGGCAGTTTAATTACCTATTACAGCCATGCATGTTAATGGAAAGTGAAGCAGAGTTTTACCATTCTTTGTTTCAGAATGTCTAGTTTATGTATTCTTTTTTTGTGTGTGTGTGTGTGTGTGTGTGTGTGTAGAACAAAAAAAGGAAAAAGAAAGCAATTATTTCACTTGGCTCATGTGGGCATTAGGCTTCTAAATTCTTAGTTTTTCAATTCATTAAGACCCATTGGCTTAATGGTTTAAGACAGTCAAAGTTTACTGTTACACATTAACCTTTGGTGGTGCCATTAGCCCTTGGCAACGTTTCCACCATTCTCACAAAGCACTTTAAGACAAAGCCATGCACATCCAAATTCATACTGTCAAATACATGGAACTACATTTCAATCATTAGAATAAGTTCACAGTTGAAAGGTGACCTACGTTTCCATTTGAACAGCAAATCTGCAGCATGTGGATTGCAACAGGGCATTAAGGGGGCTGGTGTATTACAGTCTCTGCTACTCCAAGTGGAGATGTCAGAAGAGCCCCCCAGAAAGGCTCATTCATTCCCTGAGCATTATACCGATTTCCACTGCTAACAGCTGTATCACAGTTTGAATAAAGTGTCATTAATGCATTTTCTACAAAAATATATATCTAATTACAGCAACAGTTACCTATTTATTTTTCTGGAAACTTTTCTACTTTCAGCATTCAAAGCCTCAAGTCTAGGGAATTGCCTGAATGCCAAGCAAACTAGAACAATTGGTCATCACCTTCTAAGATACATCTAAAACCAAGTCATTTTCTTTCCTTTTTTTTCTCATTTACAAGATACTTTTATTAACTTCTTTGTTTTATTTCAAACCATTACTGGCGTATGAAGGTTTTTGTTTACATGGATCAATTTGTAATGTTTGAGTCAGGGCTGTGAGTGTGCCCGTTCCCAGAAAGCATTCATTTTTGTACCCATTAGGCAGATTTTTGTCCACCCCTCTTCCCTGCTACTTGATTTCCACTGAGTTTCATTTCCCTGTGTGCACGTGTGCTCATTGGTTGGTTCCAATTTAATAACAAGTATAAATGGTGTTTGTTTTTCCATTCTTTAGATACTTCATTTAGGAGAATGGTCCATATAAATCATTGCAGAAGCCATTAATTCATCCTTTCATATGGCTAAGTAATATTCCATGGTATACCTATGCCACATTTTGTTAATCAACTCATGAATTGATGGGCACTTGGGTTGATGCCACATTTTTTCGACTGGGAATTGTGCTGCAATAAACATTTGAGTTCAGGTGTCTTTTTGATAAAATTACTTATTTTCCTTTGGGAAGATACTCAGTATTGGTGGATTCAAATGATCCCAGTCTACTTTTAGTTCTTTGAGGAACTCCATAGTGTTATTACTTAAAAGTTGTTCTAATTTTCAGTTCCACCAACAGTTGTTTAAGTCTTCCTTTCTCTCTACATCCATGCCAGGATCTATTCTTTTTGGACTTTTTAATAAAAGCCATTCTAATTTGGGGTAAGGTGATATTTCATTGTGGTTTTAATTTGCATTTCCTTAATGATTAGTGACAGTGAGTATTTTTTGATAGGTTTATTGGGCATTTGTCTATCTTCTATTGAGAAGCCTCTGTTCATGTCTTTTGCCCGTTTCTTAATGGGGTTGTTTATTTTTTTCTTGCTGATTTTCTTGAGTTCTTTGTAGATTCTGGTTATTAACCCTTTATCAGATGTACAGTTTGTGAATATTTTCTCCAATACTGTAGATTGTCTATTTGCTTTGTTGATTATTTCCTTAGCTATGCAAAGTCTTTTAATTTAGTCAAGCCACCTATACTTGTGTTTTTGCTCTTGAGATTTTAATTATCAATTCTCTACCTAGGCTAATATCAAGAAGACATTTTCCTACATTATCTTCTAGAATTCATGGCTTACCTGTAAGTCTGTTATGCAACTTGAATTAATTTTTGTGAACGGTGAGAGATACAGATCTGGTTTCATTCTTCTGAATTTACCCATCTATCTAATTTTTCCAGCACTATTTTATTGAATAGGTCTTCTATTCCCCAGTGTATATTGTTGTCTGTTTTGTTGAAGATCACTTGGCTGTATGTGGACAGTTTTATATGTGAGTTATCTGTTTTGTTTCATTGGTCTAGGTATATTTTTGTGCCAGTCCCATGCTGTTTTGCTTATTATAGTCTTGTAGTAAAACTTAAAGTCTAGTAAAGAAATTCCTCTAGATTTGTCCTTTTTCCTTAAGATTGCTTTGGGTACTCAACTTTTTTCTAGTTCCAAATGGAAGTGTAGAATTATTTTTCCTAGATCTCTGAAACATGATCTTGGTAATCTGAAGGAGACTGCATTGAATCTGTAAATCACTTTGGGTCGTGTGGACATTTTAACAATGTTGGTTCTAATAATCCCTGGCCATGATACATTTCTCCATTCGTTGTGTAATCTGTGATTTCTTTCCTCAATGTTTTGCAGTCTTTTTATAGAGATCATTCACCTCCTCAGTTAAGTATATTCCTAGGTATTTTACTTTCTTTGTAACTATCACGAATGGTATCAAGTTGCTTATTATTGGTGTGTAAAAATGCTACTGATTTGTGTCCATTGAGATTTTTTATCATGAGACTTTGCTGAATTTATTAATCAATTCCAGAAATCTCTTGATGGAGTCTATGGAGTTTTCTTGATATACCATCATCAGCCACAAGCAACAGCTTGACTTCCTCCTTGATTTTGATACCTTTTATTTCTTTCTCTTGCCTGATTTGCTCTGGCTGAGACCTCCAACACTATATTGAACAGAATTGGTAACAAGGGGGACCCACATCTTGTTTCAGTTCTTAATTGGCAAAGCTTTCACCTTTTCTCCATTCAGCACATGCTGACTGTGGGTTTGTCACGTGTGGCTTTGATAATTTTGAGATACGTTCCTTCTATACTTGGTTTGCTGAGGGTTTTTATCATAAAAGGTGCTGAATTTTGTCAAGGGCTTTTTCTGCATCCATTGAGATGATCATATCCTCTTTGTTTTACCTTCTGTTATGTGGTGAATCATATTTATGGAATTACATATATTGAACCCACCTTACACCCCTGAGGTGTAGCCTACTTGCCCATGATGGATTATTGATTTGATGTGCTATTAAATTTGGTTGCTAGTATTTTATTGAGGATATTTTCATCTCTATTTATAAGAGACACTAGTCTTAAAAGAGACTCTAAAACTAATGGGCCTAACAGACACTTACAGAATATTTTACCCCCCAACTACTGAATATACATTCTTTTCATTAGCACTTCAACATTATCCGAGAGTGATTATAGTGTGGGCCATAAAAGATGCCTCAACAAATAGGAAAAAAAATGATATCATACCATGTATCTTCTCAGACCACAAAGAGATAAAACTATAAATAAAATCCAAGAGAAATCCTGTGTTCTACACAAAGTCATGGAAATTAAACAACCCAGTACTGAGAAGATACTGGGTCAATAATGAAATTTAGATGGCGATCAAAAGGTTCCTCAAACTGAACAACTAAGGGGACACAATCTATCAAAATCTGAATGCAAAAGCAATCCTCAGGGGGAATATAATAGCTTTAAATGACTACATTAAAAAAGACACAAAAATCACAAATTAGTAATCTAATGATACATCTCAAGAAACTAGAATGGAAAGAGCAAACCAAATTCAAATCCAGCGGGAAATAATAAATAACGAAGGTCAAAGTGAAACTAAACAAAATGGAAAAACAACAACAAAAGAAAAAAATGTCAATGACACAAAAAGTTGCTTCTTGGAGAAGATAAACAAAATTGATAGACCTTTGCTGGATTAATCAGGAATAGAAGAAAAAGGACCCATATACGTTCAATCAGAAATGAAAAATGAGATATTACAACATAGAACACAGAAATATAAAATGTCATCAGTATATAGTATACCATGAAGATCGCTACACACTTAAACTCAAAAATGTAGAGGAAATGGGCAAATTCCTGGAGACACATAATCTCCCAAAACTCACTCAAGAAGGAACTGAACTCTTGAACAGACCAGCAGTGAGCAGAGACACTGAAGCAGTAATAAAAATTTCTCCAACAAAATAAAGCCCTATACCAGATGGAGTCACAGCCCAATTTTACCAGATCTACAAAGGGCTGGTGCCCATACTGCAGAAATTATTCCACAGCAATAAGAAGGAGGGAATTCCCCACTCTCAACTCACTCCATGAAACCGATCTTCTTGTTACCAAAGTCTTTTATTTCTTTGTAACACAAAAATGTACAAAACGTTTGGCTCCAACTCATATCTCATTGGGGCATGTTATCTTTCCATTAATTTTCTATGTGGCCTGAAATGTTGCCTAAGGACACCTCCTTGCCACGGAAGCCCAATTATTTTACACGTTCCAATGTCTGGTCTCTTCCCATCTTCCCTTACTCTACCTGAGAATCACAGGGGAAATCATGAGTCTTGGCAGACATCATTACTCCTCCCTCCCTCTCCAGGAGGCACCGTTTTGATGGGAGGCGCAGAATATGAAGTGAGGGCAACAGGCACAGCTCAGCCAACCCCACCCAATGTGTTCTGTGTGCTCTCTGTATAGTCTTTCCTTAAATCAAAGCAGCCTCAGACCAAATGCAGAAAGAAGTTTCCCAATAGGAACATCCCCCTATCTTTTCATTTAGCAATTTGATGCTGTCTTGCCTTTGATGCTATTTTTTCTCTAACCCAAGGGATTAATTCTTTTTATAATCTAGATGCTTCTAACATTCAGTAGATTGTCACAGAAAAATTCTCAAAGGTAGAAAACTTGTAGGACCAC
>CAUYQV010122673.1:0-19960 GCA_963574575.1 Galagoides demidoff | reverse complement strand
TGAGACAGAGCCTCAAGCTGTCCCCCTGGGTAGAGTGCCATGGCATCACAGTTCATAGCAACCTCCAACTCCTGGGCTCAAGCGAGTCTCCTGCCTCCGCCTCCCAAGTAGCTGGGACCACAGGCGCCCGCCACAACACCCCACTATTTTTTGGTTGCAGCTGTTATTGTTGTTTGGCGGGCCCTGGCTGGATTCTAGGTGTATGTAGCTGGTGCCTTAGCCACTTGAGCCACAGGCGCTGAGCCAAGGTATAATTTAAGCAATTCTCAAGCTCTTCTATTATTTTACATCTGTCATGAAAAATACCAGCCTCAAAGTTAGAAAACCCAGATTCTCAAAGAAGACACAATGAAAGCACACTACTATTCATAGCAAACACATAGCTAACTGTATTCAGGCAAAAAGAGAAGTAACAACTCGTAGAGTGGGAGACCCTGCTTGCTGTTTGTTACGCAGCAAATACCCTAGCCAGGAGAGGGGATTCTGCTGGGCCCTGCAATAAACATGGAAGACTCCCAGCCCTCATCCCTAATCTAGTATATCCATTCTGCTGTCCTGACGCTGACCCAGGGGTCACTTGGACTCTGCTTTCCATTCTAACTATAGAAGGGCAGCCCTCATTCAAGCCCTGATCAGTTTTTTCTACTCTTCCTCAAACACTTTTCTCTAAAGGCTAAAAATGCACTGTCCAAAGAGGGCTCAGCCAGCCTCTCGGCTCACTGACCTTCTCAGCCATGGCATCCATGTAGTCCTGGCGCTGGTATTCTCTCCTGCGCAGATGCCTATACACATGGAACTCTCCACTGCCAGCCCCAGCACTTGAACCTGTAGCCGGGAAAGTCCAGAGTTCTAGATGAAATCTAGTTACCAACACAAGCCATCCTTAAACAAAAGGAAGAAACTCAAAGTAATGGAAGGAACCAGGCCTGCCTTGCTCTCCACTGTACCCCAGAACTCAATGCCTGGCATGTTGTAGGCATACTTACTTGTTGCAGGAATGTTGAATGTGAAGTCACTAAAAATTCTACTTTAATGCAATATTAAGAGGAGGCTCAAAGGAGTAGGGCGCCAGCCCCATATACCAGAGGTGGTGGGTTCAAACCTTGCCCTGGCCGAAAACAGCAAAAAAAAAAAAAAAAGGAGGAGGAACAGGCCATGGTTCACTGATTTCCTCCTCTTCCATAAGTTCACATTTGATATACTAGATTTCTAGTGAGTTGAAAACATGTTTATCTTAAATTAAATTGAAAAGTATGTTATCGGGTGGCACCTGAGGCTCAGTGAGTAGGCCATGCTGGCCCCATATACTGAGGGTGGAGGGTTCAAACCCAGCCCTGGACAAACTGCAACAAAAAAATAGCCAGGTATTGTGGCAGGCGCCTGTAGTCCTAGTTACTTGGGAGACTGAGGCAAGAGAATTACCTAAGCTCAAGAGTTGGAGGTTGCTATGAGCTGTGACGCCACGGCACTCTACTGAGGGTGACAAAGTGAGACTCCATCTCTAAAAAAGTAAATAAATAAATAAAGAAAAGCGGGTTATAAAATAGTATGATTAGAACAATCATATTTTTATAAAAGCACTGTTACAGTGTCTCACTCTACCACCCAGGCTGGTGTATAAGGGTACAATCATAGCTCACTGTAACCTTGAATTCCTGGGATTATGCGATCCTGCCTCAGCTTCCTGAGTAGCTAGGATTATGGGTACATGCCATCACAATTTTTAAAATGTTTTATAGAGACAGGGTCTTACTATGTTGCCCTAGGCTGGTCTCAAACTCCTGGCCTCAAGTAATCCTCCTGCTTCAGAGGTCTCCCAAAGTGCTGGGATTATAGGCTCCAGCCATCACATTAGGCTCATTTTTTCTGAGCAGTTTTGACTGTGAAGAGGTTTAGCAGGCTTTATCAGAATGCTACAAACAAAATGATGAAATGACATGAAGTTTTTTATTACATCTTTTACTTTTTTAACAATAACTTAGTAAATAACTAAGTTATTTACATCTAACTTTTTATTAATAAAACCTCTATTTATTATTTCTAATTACAGGCATACCTTATTTTATTGCACTATGCTTTATTTGAAGGTCTGTGGCAACCCTGAATGGAATGAGTCTACTGGAGCCATTTTTCCAACACCATGTGTTCACTCCACGTCTCTGTGTCAAACTTTGGTAATTCTCACAACATTTCAAACTTTTTCATTATTACATTTGTTATGGTGATCTCTGATCAGTGACCTCCCCTCCTCCATCCCCTGAAAGAGAATCTTACTTTGTTATCCCATGCTAAAATGCCCTAACCTCAGCCTAGCTCACAGCAAATTCAAACTCCTGGGTTCAAGAAATCTTCTTGCCTTAGCCTCCCAAGTAGCTGGAACTTCAGGCACCCACTACAACTTCCAGCTAATTTTTCTATTTTTAATTGACATGGGGTCTTACTCTTGCTCAGGCTGGTCTGGAACTCCTGAGCTCAAGCAATCCTCTCACCTCAGCCTCCCAGAGTGTTAGGATTACAGGTGTGAACCACCACACCTAACCAGTGATCAGCAATCTTTGATGTTAACTAGTGTAACTGTTTTGATGAACCACAAATTGCACTCTTGTAAGACTGAATCAATAAACATTACATATATTCTGACTACACAACCAACTGGCTGTTCTCTTCTTTCTTTGGCCTCCCTATTCCCTAGGACAACAATATTAAAATTAATAACCCTATAGAGTCCTCTATGGTTCAAATGAAAGGAAGAGTCACAAGTCTCTCACTTTAAGCCAAGTGTTGTGGCAAGTGGGTATTGTGGTAAGCGCCTGTAGTCCCAGCTACTTGGGAGGCTGAGGCAAGAAAATCGCTTAAGCCCAGAAGTTGGAGGTTGCTGTGAGCTGTGATGCCACTGCACTCTACAGAGGGCAATGAGACTGTAAGGGAAAAAAAAAAAAAGCCAGGCGTTGTGGCTAGCGCCTATAGTCCCAGCTACTCAGGAGATTGAGGTAAGAGAATCACTTAAGCCCAGGAGCTGGAAGCTGTTGTGAGCTGTGATGCCACAGCACTCTACCCAGGGTGACAGCTTGAGACTCTGTCTCAAAAAAAAAAAAAAAAAAGGTGCTTGTAGTCCCAGCTACTTGGGAGGCTGAAGCAAGAGAATCACTTAAGCACAAGAGTTTCAGGTTGCTGTGATGCCACAGCACTCTACCGAGGGCGACATAGTGAAACTCTGTCTCAAAAAAAAAAAAAAGGAAGCATTCTTGAAGAAAATCAGAAGTGCTACCCTGTAAACACACAAATGATAAGTGAAAGAGCCTTATTGCTAGTTGGAGAAAATGTTAGTGGAAGATCAAATCTTAACCCAGAGCTAGGCTCTAACTCTCTTCAATTCTATGAAGGCAGAGAGAGGTGAAGAAGCTATAGGAGAGAAGTCTGAAGCTAGAAAAGGTTAGTTCACAGGGTTTAAGAAAAAGAAGCATCTCTATAACATAAAAGTACAAGGTGGGCCAGGTGGGCTCACACCTATACCTGTAATCCTAGCACTTTGTGAGGCTAAGAAGGGAGGATCGATTGAGGCCAGGAGTTTGAAACCCCATCTCTATAAAAAACAAACAATAAAATTAACTGGGTGTGGTGCTGTGTACCTATAGCATGAGCTACTCAGGAGACTGAATTAGTAGGATCACTAGAACCTAGGAGTTTGAGGTTGCAGTGAACTATGATTATACTACTTGTACCCTAGCCTAGGCAAGAGTGAGGCCTTGCCTTGGGGGGGAAAAAAGACAGGTGAAACAGTATGATGTAAAAATTGCAATAAGTTATACAGAAGACTTAAGCTAAGATCACTAGTGAAGGTGGGCAAAATAAACAACAGAGTTTCAATGTAAGATAAAATAGTCTTATAACGGAAGAAGATGCGAACTCGGACTTTCATAGCTAGGAAAAAATCAATGCCTGGTTTCAAAAGGCAGACTGATTGATTTGTTAAAGGCTAATGCAGCTGTTGAAGGCAATGATCATTTACTGTTCAGAAAATCCTACAGTCCTTAAGAATTATGCTAAAACTTCTCTGCCTATACTCTATAAATGGAACAACAAAGCCTGGTGACAGCACATCTGTTTGGTCTACTGAATATTTTAAGCCCACCCCTGAGACCTACTGGTCAGGAAAAAAAAAAAATTCCTTTCAAAATATTACTGCTCAGTGACAGTGCCACTTGGTCACTCAAGGGTTCTGATGTAGATGTTCAAGGAGATGAATAAATCCTCTTTCTTTTTTTTGGGGCGGGGGGAGGACAGAGTCTCACTTTGTCACCCTCAGTAAAGTGCCATGGCGTTATAGCTCACAGCAACCTCAAACTCTTGGGCTTAAGTGATTCTTGCCTCAGCCTCTCAAGTAGCTGGGACTACAGGTGCCCACCACAATGCCAGCTATTTTTACAGACGAGGTCTCATGGCTCAGGCTGGTCTCGAACCTGTGAGCTCAGGCAATCCACCCACCTCAGCTTCCCGGATTACAGACATGAGCCACAGTGCCCGGCCAAGATGAATAAATTTCAACCCTGCTAACACATCTATCCTGCAGCTCAAGGAGTAATTCTGACTTTCAAGACCTACTTTTTTTTTTTTTTGAGACTGAGTCTCAAGCTATCATCCTGAGTAGAGTGATGTGGTATCACAGCTCACAGCAATATCAAATTTTTAGACTTAAGCAGTCCTCTTGCCTCAGCCTCCCAAGTAGCTGGGACTACAGGAGCCTGCCACAATGCCCAACTATTTTTTGGTTATAGTTGTCATTGTTGTTTGGTGGGCCAGGGCTGGATTTGAACCCTCTAGCTCCCTATCCACTTGAGCAACAAATTCTTTTTAGATTTGGGCGGCGCCTGTGGCTCAGTGAGTAGGGCACCGGCCCCATATACCAAGGGTGGCGGGTTCAAACCCAGCCCTGGCCAAACTGCAAAAACAAACAAACAAACAAAAAATAGCTGGACGCCTATAGTCCCAGCTACTCGGGAGGTTGAGGCAAGAGAATCGCCTAAGCCCAAGAGTTAGAGGTTGCTGTGAGCTGTAACACCATGGCACTCTACTGAAGGTGATAAAGTAAGACTCTGTCTCTTTAAAAAAAAAAAATCTTTTTAGATTAAAAAAACAAATAGATCTTTTCATAGCTGCCATAATTCTGATGCATCTGAGCAAAGTAAATGGGAAACCTGGAAAGGATTTACCACTCCAGACACCATTAAGAACATTTGTGATTCATGGGAGGTCAAAATATCCATATTAACAGGATTGGGAGGAAGTTGATGCCAGCCCTTATGCATGACTGTGAGGGGTTCAAAACTTGAGTCCAAAAAAGAACTAACTGCAGATATGCTGGAAACAGCAAGAGAACTCGAATAGGAAATAGACTCTGAAGATGTGACTGAATTGCTCCAGTGGCATCAAACTTGAACACAAGAGGACTTGCTTCTTATAGATGAGTAAAGGAAGTGCTTTCTTGAGCTGAAATCTACTCTAGGTGAAGATGCTATGAACATTGTTAAAATGACAACAAAGGATTTAAAGTATTTCATAAAACTAGTTGGTACGTCAAACTGTCTTATTTTAAGAAATCGCCACAGCTACACAGAGCTTTAGTAACCACCACCCTGATCAGTCAGCAGCCATCAAGACTGAGGCAAGATGCTCCACTAAAAAGATTACAACTTGCTGAAGGCTCAGGTGCTCATTAGCATTTTTTAGCAATAAGGTATTTTTAAATTACGGTATTTTACTGCTTTTCGAGCATAATACTACTGCACACTTAACACCCCACAATATGGTGTGAACATAACTTTTGTAAGCATGGGAAACCAAAAAAATGTGTGGCAGTGGTTTGGAACCAAATACACACTATCTCTGAGGTATGCCTCTAGTATTTGCTAATTTAAGTTAACAACATAATAAACCATTTCCATTTAGAAAAAAATACAATGCATTAAGAATAATGCAGGAGAAAATTATCTAGTGCTAAACCATCAACAACTATAAACAACTAACTGCAGTTTTTTATATCTGCCTTTAAAATTTATATTTATACACACACACACAAATGACATTACCCATTACATCTCGGACAAATTCTGGGGGAGGTCGAGGTGCCCATTCACTCATTTTCTCTGGAATTGGAACTGCTTTGTCCTGCAACATTTAAACGTGAAGACATTTGTAAGCATAAACCTGTTGACAAAGTTATACCTCTAATAACCAAAAAATTTTAACTCGACTAGTTAAATAGGATTACTTTGCTCCCTGGACCCAGAGGCAATTTTATCTTCTTTCTTGTCTTGGTTTTACTTCATCCTGTATGCTCTGAGGTGCAACACAGCCCACACCTTGTCAGAGCAGAATGCAGAAACCTAAGCCGCAGTTGATGGCTAGAAACCTCCAACTGTAACACTAGTAGAAGAGAAAAATCAAGCCTTTCTAATCAAAGGTATATAAGATCTTCTCACCAAATTGTTTTTATCACTCAGGGGACTGAGGTCCAGACGGGAGAAGGGAAGACTGCCTTGCTCCAAGTGTCTCGGCTAATCTCTCCCCAAATCGGTGCTGTTTAGAAGAAATAAAACCTTTTGCTAACCAGAACACTGCATCTTTTCACTCTAACGCTTTAGTTCACATAAAGTCAAAACTACAAAGGATCTTAAAGCATAGGAAGCTGCTTCACTGCACCTTCATCCTGGCTGGGCTAATTTAAGGATAGACGCGAAGCTCACTATATTCAGGGCAGCCTTTGCCTTCCCTAAGACAGCTCTAGGAAACCAAATAATGAATTTTTGCATTTGGAAGCAGAAAAGGTGGGTCCGCGGCTCGGAGAGGCGCCATGGCGGAAGGGGGTCGGCCTCGAATCGGCTTGTGAAGCCTAGGCCTGTCTTACCGGGTTCTTCATGAGCCGCTCCAGCTTGAGCCTCTGCTCCTCTGCCGCATTCTTGGGGATGACAAGCGCCTGAGGCTCTTTCTTGGGCCTAGGCGGTCGCACCGAGGAGGCTGCGGAGCTCGCCATGATAGCTTTCCTACATCCCCCGCGAGCTACAAAGGCGGCGCGCACGTATGACGACTGAGCCGCGCGCCGGCGACGCATGAGCATTCTCCGAGCCCGGGAGGTTAGGTCGGCGTCGCACGCCGGAAGTATCTTAGTGAATATTCATGAGCCGGAGGCTGGCTTGGGTTGTTTTGATCCAAGCTGCGCAAACTTCATTTCCTGTTTCTGGCCAAATTGCTGCAACTTGATTCCCTCGTCCCTGGGGGAAAGGTGGGCCTCAGTGCCTGGGAAGCCTGGACCCGCCGACCTTTCCAGTTTCGGTGGGCGACGTCGCGCCACAGCGCCTGGCCCTCAGCATCTCCCCCTGCCCAGCTATCCTTGCTTTGTTTTGGCGATTCCCTGAATCTGGTCCCCTCCTCCATTTCTAACAATCTCCTGTTTATATTAGCGCAAATATGTCACTGAGCTTTCCGAATATTGGGGCCTATCTCCTTTGTCCCTTTGGATTATTATGTACTTTGGCTCCCAGCAAATACACCTCTGCTGAGTAAATGAGCCTTTCTTAGGAGGAAGAGAAAAGCCTCGCTTACATCTGGAAGCTGGCGGGGCATTCACAGATAGGATTTAGTGTTCTGTTGAACGTAATTTCCCAGGACACTAGCATCACACAAGGCCATGCTTTGACTGTGATGGAGGAAAACATAGACCTGTGATCATATTTAAACTCATAACTCACATGAAAGGAAATTGTTCAAACTCGGCCAGGCGCAGTGGCTCACGCCTGTAATCCTGGCACTCTGGGAGGCTGAAGCAGGTGGATTGCCTGAGTTCAGGGGTTCAAGACCAGCCTAAGCCGAGAGTGAGATCGCCCTGCCTCTAAAATGTAGCCAGGCATTGTGGCAGGTACTACTTGGAAAGCTGAGGCAAGAGAATCACTTGAACCCAAAAATTTGAGGTTGCTGTGAGCTATGACGCCAGGCAGTCTACCAAGGGTGACAAAGTGAGACTTTTGTCTCCAAAAAAACAAAAGAAAGAAAGAAAGGAAAGAAATTGTTCAAGCTAGAAGACCAAATGTCTCTGTATTTTGGCTAATATGAGTGACTGCTGCTTCTTTACAGCTTTAGACTTGACTCCTTCGTCTTGCTTTATGTATTGTAGAAGTTAATTTTATGTGTCAACTTGCCAGGGTGGTTGGAGTGCTCAAAAACTTGGTCAAACCCTATGCTGGGTGTAGCTGTGAGGGTGTTTCCAGATGAGATTAACATTTAAATTGATCAACTAAGTAAAGTAAATCCTCCTCTCTAACGTGAATTGTCTTCACGCATGCAATCAGCTGAAGGCCTGAATAGAACATAACCTGACTCTCCAAGTAAGAGAAAATTTGGGAGTCATTGTCTTATGGTTTTGGAACTAAGATATTGGTGACTTGAACTGAAACACTGGCTCTTGATGGGTCTGGAGGCTGCCAGCCTTCAGACTGGGATTGCAACATTGCCTCTCCTGGTTACTGGGCCTTCCCAGGTGAACTGGAATTACACCTTTGGCTGTCCTAGCTCCCCAGCTTCCCCACTTATCCTGCCAACTTTGGGACTTGTCATCCTCCAAAATCACACAGCCAATTCCTTTTAAAATACAACCTATTGGTTCTGTTTCTCTGAAAAGCCCCAGTACAAATATTTTTTAAGATGACTAATTATAGAATTGTCCTCACTTCCTGACAGTGTCTAATCCAGTGTAAAAGTGCTTGAATCCTCCCCCCAAATCACCTACCAAAAGTCCAAATCCTAAAATGAGTCTGTTCTAACACTCTTTAACTGAGGTAAATGTAGTCTTCCTTTTTGCAACAAGCAATAAGCCCAGTTTTCTCAAATGCAGGTATGTTCCTGGAAGTCTTCACAGTTGGTTTTCTTGTTTGTCATTTGTCACCTCCCAAATGTTGTGTTCACTGCTGGCTGCAGCAAGATAATGAACATTTGCTGGATTAACATGGGATCTTGGGAGGCACTTCAGATGCTCCTGCTGCCTTCTCAGCCCTCCCAGCAAGTCCCTAAGGGAATAAACAGGTGAACGAATGGATGGTATCCAAGGGTACTGTTAGTTCTTTAAAAGCCATTGCTGGCTGCCTAATAGTAGGTGGTTTTCTAGGGGCCAGGAGTGAGGAATTAGGGAGAGTCCTTGAGTGGCCTAGATCTGCCAAACCTGGAGAGGGCTTGGCCTAAGCAGAGTCATACACATAACCACTCACCCTACAGCATACACTGTAGTACCTCACTTTTCTCCCATCACTCCACAAAACAAAGAACGAACCTGAAGTGTCTTTTCCTCCCTAGAGAACTCCCACACAGCTTTCTTAACTTGGTTTAAATGCTGCCTCCTCCATGAAGCCTTCTCTGATTTTCTCTCCCTCCCCACCTCCCACCTCCAGGCAATAAGTTACTTCCTTCCTGGAGCTCCCCCAGCTCAGGGTCCCAGTTACCAGTGTGGTGGTTACCACAGCACACTCTGACCATCTGCCTCTTTAAAGGTCAGAATCCCAGCATCTAAGCGTGGCCTGGCATAGAGAAGGTATTTCCAGAATGCTTACAAACAGAGGAACTAAAAAAAAAAGTGAATGAATGTGTCAACGAGATGATCAAGTGATGGATGGATGAATGAACAAGGAAGTTAATTGAGTGCAAGAAAGAATGAATGAACACTCAATAAATAAACGGACACTCGATGAATGAATGAACACATAGGACAGTGGAGTAGCAGAGAGTTACAGAGCCAGGAATGCAGTGTCTGTTACACTGTCTGTCTAGTTGGCAGGGGTCCCCCTGGCACCTCCCAGCTCAGGGTCTGGCACAAATCTAGTACTTGGCAGATAGCTCTGGGTGGAGTGTAAGTGAATGAATGGAGTGAATGAATGCACAAAGGTGGGGAAGAGTTAAAGCATGTGGTGTGAAAGAGCTGGTAACAACAATCTTAGTGCTTAAGTCCAGGCTAAGTTGTTTACATGTTATCATCCCTATTTAGAGCTGGTAATAACAATCTCAGTGCTTAAGTCCAGGCTAAGTTGTTTACATGTTATCATCCCTATCATCCCTTAACAGAGGCCCAAAGGAGAAAGTGCTGGCTCAGGGACATATAGGCTCAAACCCAGTGGGCTGGCAATGGGTTAGTAAGGGCCTGAGTGATTATGTGATTCACAAATGGATGGGACAATGGCCCTAGTGGACATTAGTGGGGGCTGTTCCTTTGGCACTTCTTTGTTTGTTTGTTTGTTTTTTGGCAGTTTTTGGCTGGGGCTGGGTCTAAACCCGCCACCTCCAGCACATAGGGCCAGTGCCCTACTCCCTTGAGCCACGGGTGCCACCCTCCTTTAGCACTTCTTAGGGCTATGGCCAGATTTGCAGTCCTGCTTCCTGAGGTGAAAGGCACGCTCACTACCAGATACCCCATGAAAAGGTGCTCAGACCCAGAGTGCCACCAGAGGGCAGAAAAGCCCCACCCAGGCCACTGAGGCCCCGGAGTCCAGCCACCAGGTACCTAATCTACCCTCCCTGAGAAGAACTAGCACCCAAGGAGCACAGTCTACCCTTCAGAAGACACCAGTGCCTCAGAGGCTGACAGGCCTGGTGCCAGGGTTTGGCCCCACCTACCATGGAAGCTACTTAACCTCTCTAAGGCAGTTTTCTTACACACAAAATGGGCATCAGCAAACCTATCCCTGACGTTGGTGTGTGAATAAAGTAACATGTGGATATATAGTGGCCAGTACAACATCTGACACTCAGTAGTAAGGTCACTACCTGTCTTAGTTTGGTTTCAGGACCGAGGGGTTTCCCAGGATATCGGACTTTCAGTGCTAAAATCACTAGAGTCTGGGGGCAAGGAAGGACAGTTGGTCACACCCTAGGAGCGGACACTCTTTCCTCAATCTTTTGAGTGGTGATTGATACTAAAAGTACTAAAACAGTGAAACTTTTCACAAATATCCCATAATTTGAGTTTCTCACTGAATAGGGAGTCAATGGTTTTTCCATAACAGTCCTGCGGTTGATAACAAGACAATAGATCCACCAATGGAGATGAAAACAAAGATGGAAACACATACTTTGGAAGAGTTTGTCACTTCCTTACAAAGAATAATTTACACTTAACCATGCAACTGAGCAATCTCCCTCCTAGAAGTTTACCCTAGAGAGATGAAAGTACATGTCTACAGAAAGACCTGAGTGTGAATACATATAGCAGCTTTATTCATAATTGCCAAACACTGGAAGAAATCCATATGGCCATCAAATTGTGATCTGTCCTTGCAGTGAAATACTACTCAGCAGTCAAAGGAAGAAACTGTCAATTCTTGCAACATCATGGATAAATCTCAAAAGCTTTTGGGTGAGTGAAATTCAATCTAAAAGGCTACACAGCCGAGCGCAATGGCTCACGCCTATAATCCTAGCACTCTGGGAGGCTGAGGCAGGTGGATTGCTTGAGCTCACGAGATCAAGACTAGCCTGAGCAAGAGCAAGACCCCGTCTCTAAAAAATATCCAGACGTGGTAGGCGCCTGTAGTCCCAGCTACTTGGGAGGCCGAGGTAAGAGACTTGCTTAAGTCCAAGAGTTTAAGGTTGCTGTGAGCTATGACACCATAGCACTCTCCTGAGGGCAACAAAGTGAGACTCTGTCTCAAAAAAATAAAATAAAATAAAAGGCTACACAAAACCTGTCTGAATGGTGGCTCATGCCTGTAATCTCAGCACTTTGGAAAGCTGAGGCAGGAGGCTCACTTGAGGTCAGGAGTTTGACACCAGCCTGGGCAATAGTGAGACCCCTATCACTACAAAAACAACTTTTTTTTAATTTGCCAGAAATGGTGGCAGGCATCTGTAGTCTCAGTTATTTGGAAAACAGAGCCAGCAGGATCACTTGAGCCCAAAAGATGTTTTTTTTTTTTTTTTTGAGCCCAGAAGATTTTGAGGTTGCCGTGAGTTATGATGATGCCACTGTGCTCTAGCCTGTGCAACAGACCAAGGCCCTATCTCAAAATAAAAAAAAAAAAAAAACAATAAAAGGACCACAAAGAAAGATGGAAAGTTTATATCTTTTGTATTTACCTGGATGGATTTGGAGAATCCAAATGGAAAAGCAATCATCTTATGCACTCAGTACAAAACTAGTAGTTGAACTACACACTCACAGAGAGAAAAACAAAATTAAATTCACAAAGCAGGAGAAGGGCAGGGAGAGAGGGGGTTTGGTGAGCTGTCTCCTAACAGGTGCAATGTAGGGGAATATGGCACACCTCCTGGGTGAAGAACTCAACTACAATTTGGACTTTACCTAACAAATACAAAGTAACCTAATTGTATATGCCCTTATATTACTCTCAAATAAAAAGCTATAACCTGAATAATTCCATTTACTTGACATTCTGGAAAAGCCAAAATGATAGGGACAGAAAACAGATCAGCAATGGCCAAGACTAGGAGGAGGGGATTGACTTCAGAGGGCCCTAGGGAGCTTATTTGGGTAATGGGAATGTTCTAGATACAGATTGTGGTTACATGACCATATATGTTACTCAAACTCATTGAACCACATATAAGTTCAGACAATTAAGTTTGTGAACTCATCCTAGAAAAAGTGCTACATATTTCATTGCTAAATATCACTACAGTCAGCAGAAGGCGGAGGGGAGTAGTTCAAAGGTGATGCAGTGATACTTAGCAATGAGGTATGTAGCACTTTTTCAAGGGTGAGTTCATAAACTTAATTGTCAAATCTCATACAACAACAGCACCCATGGTCGTTCCAGAAAGAGAGTTCCAAAAGAGCTTTGATCTGGGAGGCCAAGGTGGGAGAATTGCTTGAGATCAGGAGATTGAGACCAGCCTGAGCAAAGTGAGACCCCATCTCTTTGAGAAAAAGAAAAAATTAGAGCCTTACCTTTCATGCCGGGATCTTTCCACCTTGGATGTTACCAAGTTGATGCCACTTTCCCATGAAGTTATCAGCAAACAAGCCACAAATAATTGGTCATGTAGCTCCTGGGAAATCCACAGTTGTCAAAGTTATTTCTGCAGTTTACACTGTCAGATTCAAAAATAAATTAGAAAGAAAATTACAATCAAGCTTGGGTATGACAATGCTAACATTTATAAACATGATGACTTAAGTTGTTCTCAGCCATAATGTTATAGATCTTGTAGGAACAGTACACCTGATGAGTTTCCTCCAGATATTCCAAAGGGATCTTCAAATTTGGCAGGCACGTTTCCTTTGTTGACTGTCCTGGCCATGATATTTTGATGGCTACTATGCCAGATGGTGCAAAACTGATGGATGTAGCTCTTTTGTTGATAGCTGGGAATTTTGCCTTCAATCTCAAATTCCTGAACGCATGGCTGCCATAGAGCTTATGAAACTGGAGCATATTTTGATTCTACAAAATAAAATTGATTTGGTAAAAGAAAATCAGGCTAAAGAGCAAGATGACCAGATCCTTGCATGTGTACGAGGTATAGTAGCAGAAGGAGCTCCCAATATTCCAGTTTCTCTCAGCTGAAATACAATATTGAAATTGTCAGTGATTACATGGTAAAGAAAATTCCAATGCCCCCAACAGACTTTACTTCAGAACCCTGACATTGTTATTATACATACACACACACACACACACACACACACACAAAACGCCCAGCTATTTTTAGAGATGGAGTCTCTAAGTATGTGTGTGTGGTGTGTGTATATATATATACTTTTTTTTTGAGACAGTCTGACTTTGTTGCCCAGGCTAGAGTGCCCTGGTGTTAGCCTTACTCACAGCAACCTCCAGCTCCAGGATTCAACTGATCCTCCTGCCTCAGCCTCCTATGGAGCTGGGACTATAGGGGCCCACCACAACACTTGACTAATTTTTTCTATTTTTTGTAGAGAGGAGGTCTCACTTTGGTCTTAAACTCCTGAGCTCAAGGAATTCTTCTGCCTCAGCCTCTCAGAGTGCTAGGATTATAGGCATGAGTCACCATCCGCCTGTTATTAGCTCTTTTGGCATCAACAAACCCGGCTGTGAAGTTGATGGCCTGAAGGGGGAAGTAGCTGGTGGTAGCATTTTAAAAGGAGTATTAAAGGGGCGGGGGGGGGCAGGAGATAGAAGTCAGACCTATTATTATTTCCAAAGATAGTGAAGGGAAACTGATGTGTAAACCAATTTCTTCCAAAATTGTATCACTTAATGGACCAGACGCAGTGGCTCACATCTGTAATCCCAGCACTCTGGGAGGCCAAGGCTGGTGGATTGCTTGAGCTCAAGAGCTCTAGGCTCGGTGCCTGTGGCTCAATTGGCTAAGGCGCCAGCCACGTACACCTAAGGTGGCGGGTTCGAATACCCAGCCTGGGCCCGCCAAACAACAATGATGGCTGCAACCAAAAAATGGCTGGGCGTTGTGGCGGGCGCCTGTGGTCCCAGCTGCTTGGGAGGCTGAGGCAGGAGACTTGCTTGAGCCCAGGAGTTGGAGGTTGCTATGAGCTGTGATGCCATGGCATTCTACCCAGGGGGATAGCTTGAGGCTCTGTCTCAAAAAAAAAAAAAAAAAAGAGTTCTAGACCAGCCTGAGCAAGAGTGAGACCTCATCTCTAAAATTAGCTGGGTGTTGTGACGCTTGTAGTCCCAGCTACTCAGGAGGCTGAGGTAAGACTATCATTTGAGCTCAAGAGTTTGAGGTTGCTGTGAGCTATGACATCAGAGTACTCAACCAGGGGTGACAAAGTGAGACTCTGTCTCAAGAAAAAAAGAATTGTATCACTTTTTGCGGAGCATAATGATCTTCAGTGTGCCACCCCAGGGGATCCCAGTGTGTTCTAGGAGTTGGAACAAAAAAATGACCCCATTTTGGGTGGCGCCTGTGGCTCAAGGAGTAGGACGCCGGCCCCATATACTGGAGGTGGCGGGTTCAAACCCAGGCTTGGCTGAAAAAAACTGCAGAAAAAAAATGATCCCATCTTATGGCAGGCTGACAGAATGATGGAGCAGGTACTTGGTGCAGTTGGAATTTCACCTGAAATCTTCCCAGAATTGGAAATTTCCTGTTTCCCACTTAGAGGCTTCTAGGTGTACACACTAAAGGAGACAAGAAGGCAGCAAAGGTACAAAAGCTGTCTGAGAATGAAGTGGTCGTAGTGAACATAGGAGCTCTGCTGACTGGAAGGAGAGTTAGTGCTGTCAAGGTGGATTTGGGCAAAACTGTCTGACAATGCTATGTGCACAGAAGTAGGAAAAAAAATTACACTCAGCCAAACAATAGAGAAACACTGGCATTTAATTGGCTGGAGTCAGATAAGAAGAGGAGTGACAATCTCACCACCAGTAGATGATGACCAAAGAATCCCAGTTACATAATACATTTGGATGGAGTCAGAATTTCTCTTAACATGGGGGTATATTTTCAAAGCAATATTAGGGAATTGGTTTCACAGCTCATTACCTTAGTAGGTAGCTAGCAATATGGTTATTCTCATTTATGGATGATGAAAATTTAACCTCTTGTACTAAAACAGGGTCTATAATAAATGTAAAAATTGGCATAATGTTGGACTGAATCTACATTTTAGCAGAAGTTACGCATTCTCAAATAATGTCTAATTTATAATGTTTTTAAATTAATTTTTCTTACTTATACATGTATATATTAGGTTTCCACTTTTGCCTTTACAGAATTAAAAAGGCTAAATTTAATGACAATAACAATATTTAACATAAGGACTGAGAACAAAAACCTCATCAAGAATGAATGAAGATAAATACATTCAGAAAAGAAATCAGACGATTGCTGCAACAAAATATTAAGCAATAATAATAGTAATAATGCAAAGAAAGTAGCATTCACGTAGTCAGATAGAAGTGTGTCTATTATAGAATACTTTGATCAGTTAACTTCTTCTTTTGTTTTTTCCAAAGTCTCAAAAAAATAGACAACTAATATTTATAAGTGAAGGTAACAGATACTTTCAAAAAAACAGATCATGCAAAATCTTATAGATGATAGAAAAAAATACTTCAAAATCATTCTACTTAATCTGGATACACCTGATTAATTGATAATGTTAACACAGGTTTGAAATGAAACTGTTTGCTACAGGTAGCCTTTGATCTAGGGTACATACATACCACTAAAACTGTTCAAAATACAATTTTTCTTCTCATAAAAAAATAGAAAAATTAACTGGGCATTGTGGCAGGTGCCTGTAGTCCCAGCAACTCAGTAGGCTGAGGCAAGAGCCTAGGAGTTTGATCCTAGGAGTTTGAGGTTGCTGTGAGCCAGGCTGAGGCCTTGGCACTGTAACCTGGGTGAGAAAGTGAGACTCTGTCTCAAAATAAATAAATAAACAAAGTAAAACCCTCCAAATTTCTCTGAAGGGTGGAATAGGTGCTGGCATCAGTGCACAGCTTCCCAAGGGGAGTACCTTGAAGGGGACCACAGTGATATTCAGCAATGAAATATGTAGCACTTATTCTAGGATGAGTTTGCAAACTTAATTGTCCAATCTCATATTTTAACAGGGTGGATTTAACTGCATGAAAATTGTACCTCCTTGTAATCCCAGCACTCTGGGAGGCTGAGGCAGGTGGATTGCTTGATCTTAGAAGTTGGAGACCAGCCTAAACCAGAGCAAGACCCTATTGCTTAAAAAAAAAAAAATCTGAGTGTTGTGGTGGGAGGCTGAGGCAAAAGAATCACTTGAGCACAAGAGTTTGAGGTTGCTGTGAGCTATAAACGCCATGGCACTCTACCCAGGGCAACAGAGTGTGACTCTGTCAAGAAAGAAAGAAAAAGAAAAGAAGGAAGGATGCAAGGACAAGGAAAGGAAAGGAAAGGAAGAAGGAAAGAAAGAAAGGGAAGAAAGAAAGAAAGGGAAGGAACGAACAAAGAAAGAAAATTGTACCTCAGTAAACTTGACTTATGGCTCAGCGCTTGTGGCTCAAGTGGCTAAGGCACCAGCCACATACACCTAAGGTGGCAGGTTCGAATCCAGCCTGGGCCTGCCAAAACAACAATGATGGCTGCAACCAAAAAATAGCCAGGCGTTGTGGCGGGCATCTGTGGTCCCAGCTACAGCTGAGGCAGAAGACTCGCTTGAGCCCAGGAGTTGGAGGTTTCTGTGAGCTGTGATGCCACGGCACTCTACCCGGCGGACAGCTTGAGGCTCTGTCAAAAAAAAAAAATAAACTTGACTTACTAAACAACCGTTGACTTGCCAGGTTGTCAGGGAGTGAATCCTTCATTGTCTGGGTGGCTTTGGGGAGTGGTCCAGTCTTTGGCCCACTGTGCCTATCCAAGTGAGCCTAGGCGCTATAAATCTGCCCTGCCCGGCTTGGTGCCTGTGACTCAATCAGCTAGGGCGCCAGCCACGTACACCTAAGGTGGCGGGTTCGAATCCCCAGCCCGGGCCCGCCAAACAACGATGGCTGCAGCCAAAAAATGGCCGGGCGTTGTGGTGGGTGCCTGTGATCCCAGCTACTTGGGAGGCAGAGGCAGGAGACTCGCTTCAGGAGTTGGAGGTTGCTATGAGCTGTGATGCCATGGCACTCTACCCAGGCGGATAGCTTGAGGCTCCGTCTCAAAAAAAAAAAAATCTGCTCTGCCCAGAGTGGGACCAAGGGTTGGAGCAATAAGCTTTCTAGACCCCAAAGGCCAGTGTGGATGAAACTCCCACACTTCTACTTCTGGGTCACACACACCCATGGAGTTGGTCACCATCCCCTCTGAGTGAGACCACACTAAACAATGGTAGCAAGTGCTTGGACCTGTATCTGGCAGGATTCCCACCCTGCAGAGCCCCCAGTCTGAATCACAAAATACCTCCCTGTCTCTGAGCATGGACCCCCAAGGTGTGGGGCCCTTGTGGTCTACTAGTTGCAAAGTCTGGCCAGAGAGATGCATCACTCTGTCTGGGCTGGCCCATGCTGGTTCCTTCTTCTCTCCCAGCCCGATGCTGTCTGTCCCATCTGTGCCCACACATTCTCCCTGGGCGACTGCCCAAGAATATGTGGCTCACACACAAATCCTCAGCTGAACTCCACACTCCTGGGTGGATCACCCCAATCCAATGATAATCAGAACTGTTAACCTCGTGGTGTATGGCTTTTTGTAAACTGAGTCCTCATTAGCTTATTGAATTCTCACTAAAACTTATGAGACAGATACTATATTTAACTTTTATGTTGTGTAATAAAACATACACACACAAAAATATAGCCAAGGAAAACATATATCTCAGTGAATGATCACAAAACAAATACCCATGTAACACCAAGTAGAACATTGCCAGGACCCCATGCACCACCCCGTGTCCCTTTCTGCCAAAGGTAACTGTTCCCCTGAATTTACTACAATAGCAACTGCTTTCTTTAGCTGGCTCGGGCTGGACTTAAACCTACCAGCCTCCGTGTATGTGGCCAGTGCTGGAACT
Organism: Galagoides demidoff; assembly: GCA_963574575.1. NCBI lineage: Eukaryota > Metazoa > Chordata > Mammalia > Primates > Galagidae > Galagoides > Galagoides demidoff. Next base: position 1,497 of record CAUYQV010122673.1, on the reverse strand, counting down.
ACTGTGCTATGGGCATCAAGCCAGCAGCTGCTTTCTTATTTCTCATATGTATATATATATATATATATATTTTTTTTTTTTTTTTTAAAGATAGAGTCTCATTTTGTCGCCCTCAGTAAAGTGCTGTGGCATCATAGCTCACAGCAACCTCCCAGACACACGCCCAGCTATTTTTGTTGTTGTTGTTGCAGTTTGGCTGGGGCCGGGTTTGAACCCGCCACCCTCAGCATATGGGGCCAATCCCCTACTTACTGAGCCACAGGCTCCGCCTTCTCTTATATTTTTTATTTTTACTACCTAAGCATCATCTCTAAAACTCTGCTTTTTCCTGTTTGGGGAACTCTTTGTACTTGGAATCAATTAGAATGAATTTTAAATATCTTCTATTCTGTGTCTCACGTGTTTTACTCTCTTATTAGTATACTTTATCAAAAAGAAGTTTTTTGTTCTGTGTTGTCAAATTTATCACTATTTCCTTGTTGAGGGATTTTTGTGTTCTATTTTTTAATCTTGTTGTTGTTTTGTTTTGTTTTTCAGACAGAGTCTCTCTCTGCTGCCCTGGGTAGTGTGCTGTGGTGTCAGCTCACAGCTACCCTAAACTCTTGGGCTCAAGCAATCCTCTTCTCTCAGCTTCCTGAGTAGCTGGGATCCTGAGATGGGATCTGTGTGGGCACAGATGGGACAGACAGCATCGGGCTGGGAGAGAAGAAGGAACCAGCATGGGCCAGCCCAGACAGAGTGATGCATCTCTCTGGCCAGACTTTGCAACTAGTAGACCACAAATAGAAAACACCGCTAGTTTTCTATTTTTAGTAGAGATGGGGTCTTGTTCTTGTGCAGGCTAATCTTCGATTCCTGAGCTCAGGTGATCCACCCACCTTGGTCTCCCAGAGTGCTAAGATTACAGGTGTGAGCTGCCATCCCTAGCCCTATTTTTTAATTTTAATTTAATTTAATTAATTTATTTTTTTACCCTGAGTTTGTAAAGAAACTCCTGTATTGTCTTGCCTTTCACATTTAGATCTACAATTCACTTAAAATTGTTTACTAGGTTTGGTGTTAAAAGACCTAGATTTTCATTTCCTCCATATCGATGTTGAATTTTCCCAGAACTGTTTATTAAGGAACCTGCCTTTCTTCAGGGCTCTGATGCTTCTCTTCAAATCTTCTCAGCACAAATTTTAACCTGGTCATTGCCACTGGCAAGCAGTTTAGCCCAGGTGTATCTTGACAGCGCCTCGCCTCAGGTGCGCTACATAATTCTTGTTTTATGTGGGGGAGCCCACGTGGTAACTCATATGTGTAAAGATCGGAAATTTCACTTAGTTAATGTTACACACACCAGTGTCACTGTCATATTTTAAAGATCTTGAGAAACTAATACTTCACTTTATATGGAATCAGAAAAGACCTCGAATAGCAAAGACATTACTCAGGAACAAAACAAAGTAGAAGGAATTACATTACCAGACCTCAGATTATACTATAAATCGATAG
>CAUYQV010122672.1:0-49230 GCA_963574575.1 Galagoides demidoff | reverse complement strand
GAACCTATTTATTCCCATGAGTTCATGGCATAATAGATGTACAGCATAGCACACATTGTAAACAAGAGACCCCAAGTAATAGTAATATAAGGTGCTGGAACCTATTTCCCATGAATTCATGGCATAATAGTCATACAATGCATTGTCACATTCAATGGCAAGGCGCCCCTGCACTGCTGGAACATTTTCCCTATGAATTCATGGCATAATAGGCATTAAAAATGAAAAGCTAATACTGTAAAAATTTTTTAAAAATCTCATTGCATGATGTGAATAGAAAATTTAAATAGTCCTGTACCTTCCTATGAAACTGAATAGGCAAAAATAAATTATAAAAATTATTCCTATGAGGATAAATATTCAGAAAGTTGAATAAGGAAATTTACAGGATACCAACACAAAAGATACACAAAACTAACATCAGAGTTCTTATTAGCACCACTGGAATCTAGAAGACAATATGAGAAATTCCTTGAAAAGTATGAGAGCAAAATTATTTTTGACCCATTATACTGTCTATCTGACCAAACTAGCATTTAACAACAAAAGAAGACATTTTCATCCATACAAGCAGTCAGAAAATGTACCTCATACTTTCTCTTCCTCAGAAGAACTATGAGAAAAAATGAATTAACCAGGTTAATGGAAAAATGGAAGCCCAGATAGCGCCGGTGCCAGAGAGCAGTAATGAGAATCTCAGCATGATGGTTGACCCACGGATCTAGAGGACCCTTCCCAGGTTAGCATAAACAAACAAACAAAAAATAAGTAAAATGAAGACATACAGAAAGAAAGGATTTGATGACTTCAAGGTATGACTGAGACACTGTGGGGGGGGAAGGAAGGAGAAAATTAAGGCAAATTGGAAGGAAAATAATGCCATTAGAAACAAAGAAATTGCCACCTAATCGAAGAGGTGGAAGTGGCCTTGTGTAACATCCAAGGCCTTCAGTATCCTCCTCCCCCTCCGCTTTGGACAGTCACCTTTGGAACCTGGAAACGCCATATGAGAAGTACAACTGCTCTGAAATCTCCATGCTGGGAAGCCGGGGCTCCAGGGAGGGACCACACACAGGTGTAGGTGCTCTGATCCACAGGCTCAGGGGAGGTCCTGGCCAACAGCCAGCTGCAACCACGGGAAGGGAGAGTGGGGAAGCTACAAATAGACTTGAGCAATCAGCAGGGAACACCTGAGTGAGACCACCTGGCTGAGCCCTGCCGGTCTTTAAGGCTTTGCAGCTGAAGTCCCAAACATTGTGCAGCAAAAATATGTCCTCTGTATGATACCCTGCTGGAATGTCTAGCCACAGAGTCTATAAGAGAGATTAGTAAAGTGATTATTTTTGGATTTTTTTTTACTCAGCAATAGATAACTAGAACACTACCTATGTCCCAGTAAAGATAAAGGAATGATTCAAGTTGATTGTGTATGCTAACAAAGTAAAATAGGAAAGTAAGCAAAATATAACCAGTAAATTCTGGGAAGATGAGAGAGGAGGGTGGACCAGGAGAGGTGAGCTACAGCTTCACTTTATCTACCTGGGGAATCATTAAATAAAGTTGTTAAATAAATGAGGCAAGGTCAAAAATATGTGAGCTATAGAACTGCCCTATAAGAAATCTAAAATTGAAGCAACTTTAGAAAGAAGTAATACCTGAGTTTGGGAGACAGAGCTAAAGAAACTTTTTATATTCATGATAAGATCATCGGTATTATTTTGTCACTAAGTGTATGTATCACTCGAATAGAAAGTTACTACTTTGGAAAAACACTCCCCAAATTGTGCTTTCCTCTAAACTCTGCAATAATCAACACAGAAGGGGACTGCTGTGATTAAATATGGGTTTTCCCCAAACACCAAGCAGCAAACACCAGCTGGGTGTCCTCTACTTCAATTCTGGCACTATACACCAAAGATAGATAATGTTAGATCCTACAGGGTGAGGGATCACTCCTCAAGATGCTATCCAGCCTGACACCAGTCACAAGTCCAGGTTTCTGGAGCTTCTGCCTGCCTGGCTTCAGGTGGGGTTCCTAAGACGCCCCCTCCCTCTTTGGATTGGATTAATTTGCTGGAGCAACTCACAGAACTCAGGGAAATAGTTCTAATTTTAGGTTTATTATAAAGGATTTTTACAAAGAATATGGATGTAGAGATGTGTAGAGTGAGGTACGGCAGAAGAAGGGGTGCAAAGCTTCCATGCCCTCTCTGGGGTGCTACCCTCTAGGAACCTCCTTGTGTTCAGCTGTGTGAAGCCCCCTAAACCCAGTCCTCTTGGATTTTTATGGAGATTTTGTTACACAAGCATGATTGACAACCAAGTAGAAATGTAAATGGACAAAAAGCACGTGATCTAAAAGGCTATGGTAGCTATGGTATATAGAGACCATAGAATATACGTAGACTATTCGGCCATAAAGAAAGATGGAGACTTCACATCTTTTGTATTGACCTGGAAAGATCTGGAGAATTTCCTCCTAAGTATACTATGGAAAGAATGGAAAAGCAAGCCTCCAATGCACCCAATATTGATATGAAACTAGTAGATGAACAACTACATGCCCACACAAGAAAAAAACACATTTAAATTCAAGGAAGGGGAGAGGGAAGGGTGAGGAGGTGGTAAGCTCTCAATGTAGGGGTATGGCACGCCTATTGCATACAATGTAGGGGTGTATGGCATACCTCCTGGGTGAAGGGCTCAACTGCAACTTGGACTTATCTAAAGAGTAGAAACAACATAGCCTGATTGTATATGCCTTTATATTATCCTAAAATTTAAAAAAAAAACGACAACAAACATGATGTAAATCAAGCAAGGCCTGTCTGCTCAGATTCTTCCTGGCTTCTTTTTTCAGCATTCCTTCCTCCAGGATATAGGGCAGGACCTTCTCTGGACTGACCGTCTTTGAACCTGACCCACAATTAGAGTCCCGCCTTGGGCAGGTAAAAGGACAAGTGAAGGTCAGAGAGAGAGAGAGATTCTATCTCCTGAGGCCTACAGTGCCCCAGCCTTATAACAAAGACTATGAGAGTTATAAAACTCCATAGGAACAGTGTATAAAAACACGGATAGGTAGGTAGGTAGATAGAGAGATAGACAGATAGATAGAGATAGATACATACATAAATACTTTTTAAGTAACTGTGGTATTATTTTACATACCTGTGATACCACAGTTGCTTAAAAAGTTACAAATTCTTACTACAACTTCTATTGACTTTACATGGTCTCTCATGTAAATGAAAAATAAATTTAAAAAGTCCAATGCAATATGTTATAATTTCCTTATCAAGTTATAAAACTAGAAAAAAATTAGTAATCTTGCAGAGTGAAATTAGAGCAATTTTCTCATCTGCTGTTGATCCAATGTGACTTGGTAAAAAGCACTGTGTCTTGAAAGAAATCTGTCAATATACAACAGGAATGGACAAATGCAGATAAATCTACACGCTCGAAAATGATCATTTTGGCATTAATTATTTGGAGAAAGATTTTGGTGGAGCTTAGACTTTATCAGTGTTAAACAGCCATGCTTGCCCGAGGAACTGGTGAGGTGGAATCAATAAGATGCTTATTTGAATGTGGGCTGAGGAGCTTTCTGGGACAATCTGAAAGCTCTTTCTTGTGGCTTATGTTTAGACAGATCTTAACAGGCCTAGCAAATTGATGGCATAGGTTAGTAGATTTATCATAAGTGAAGGGCGAGAAACCTAGAAGATTCTCCCTACAATTAAGCACCTCAATCCTCTGTAGGAAAAAAAAATTAGAATTTCTTTCAAGACACAGTATGTGTCAGCAATAGCAGCACTGCTTTGTGGCCCTTTCAACAAAGAATAAGTCAATGATAGAAATTCTTTCCTCCGTTTTTCAGAGACCACTCCTGGGTCAGGTTCACTGAAGGGTCTACTTAGTGCATCAGTGGTTTCAAGTGCACAAAGGAGGTTCCACAGAAACCTTGGAAGAGCATAGCAGGCCAGACAGTACTCAGCAGGAATTAGCTCATTCTTAAATGTCCACAAGTCCTCCCCAGAGACATGCAGCAATATTGGAGGGTGCAGGTAACATACTCAGGTCTTGTCTGAGTCTGTTCATGTAGGACCTTGAACAGATGTGGGAGAGGACTAGGGAAGTTAAGCATATGTAGAAAAATCACTGATAAGAATCTGAAAGTATTCATCATCATAGATATAGTTAATGACATAATAGTTTATTTGGAAAAAGTGATTGTTGTCAAGAGCAATGCTTATATAGCGCAGTTTTTAAAAGGAAAAAGGTGAATAATATATATGTCAGATGTGTTCTACATGTGTGTGTTTATATATGCTGGAGATAGATCATAAAACTAAATGAAAACAGAGGCAAATCTGAAGGGTATCTGCTACAGTCTGCTCCTGCCCATGGCTGCTGGTCCTCACAGGTCACAGGTGCACTCCACTCATCATGGAGACTACCAGAAGTTTATCAAACTAGGAAAAACCTCTCAGCGTCGTGGAGAGTGCTACTAGGCCAATGTTCTTGTATGCTGTTGGTGCAGATGTGACCTGGTAAACGCAATCAGCCTCAGAGACACGTGCAGGGGGGAAGCTACCATCCATGCCAGAAAGGAGAGAGCACTGGAGAGTCTCACATCAACAATCAAATGTCCCTATCCAGAAGTGACCCACAGGACTTCCACGCAGAGGTCCTTGTTCCAAGCGGTCATAATATCCACTCAGGGGGGCCAGCAAATACATTCCTTCCATGTCCCCAGACAGCTATGCACTAATGATAACCTCAGGTTTTTAAAATGATATGCGTGAGTTTCCAAATCAGTACTTCAGCAATACAAAATATAAGGAAAGTTTTAGCTAAGAAAACTTCCTAGTTTACCATGAGATTCATTACGCATCTCTGTATCTTACTTTCTCCTTTCCTCTTCCTTCCCGCTCCCCTCTCCTCCTCCTCATCCTCTTTCTCCTTCTCTCTCTCCCTCTGTCCCTTTCTCCTCCTCCTCCTTCCTCCCCTTCTCCCTCCTGTTGCTATTACTAGTGACACACAAACAGAAGACGCTATGGTTGTGTATGTAGTTGACTGAGGTTCATTTGACCTTATTTAAAGATCCTTCTCATTGTCAGCCGGAGCTGCCTTCCGTCATTCATCAGTGGAGAAAAACGGGAAGTGAAAGTTACACTGACAGTGGAATCACATGCTCAAAGTGTCGTGGAGGTTCTCACGGTTGCTGTGCGACATTAAAAAAAAAAAATACAGAACTTAAAAGATATATTATGAGGCATGACAAGATATTCCTACCTCTGATCTTTTGTCTCTGTCTTTCATTCTGCAAAGTACTAGGAATTAATCTTCTTAAAGTACAGATCTGATTATGTCATAAAATCTTTCAACCCAGCAATATTCCCTGAAGAGTAAAGTAATGATTTCTTAGTCTGACATTCAGTGTTCCCCACAACTCATTTGTCTGGCCCATTGTTCCACAATTTGCCTCCTAACACTCCCAGTTCATAATGACAGACTGTCCTCAGGCACAGCTGGATTTTCCTATATCCATGGTTTATCTGTGCATTTTTTCTGCCCCAAATGCCCGTCTTCCTCATCTCTAAATTCATACCAATTATCAAAGACTCAAATAGAAGTTTGCTCCCACTTCAAACTTCCCCAGTCATCTGTACGAAGAAATTACCTCTCCCTTCCATGATTGCTATAAAACTGTCTGTATTAATAAATGTAGCACAAGGGGAACAAATCAAACTTCAGAATGTTTGTGAGACTTTTTAAAATTTGCATTACTCAAAGGTAGCTCTAGAACTTCCCTATAGGAAGAGCTCAGAGAAGTCACGAAGGGCTGTTAGTAGTTCTACAGGAACTGTTAAAGCTGCCTTTGTACGGCAAAAGCACATATGCTTTGGATATTTAGGGAAACTGGGTGGAAAGATATTACAGAGAAGAAGGCTAAAGCCACCCCAAGTTCCTCTGTGTGGCATCACCACCACTACCAGAATGGGGGAAAGGCTTTGCCTCACCTGTTTAATCCCTAAACTAAGAGTTCTTTGAATATATACACATACACATGAGGGCTGCTCAGAAAGTATCCAGCCATTGGTAATACTATTTTTCCATATTTTTCCTACACACAAAGAAGTTATAATAAGACTCAATCCATAGCCCATATGTCATGAGAGACACTGACATAACTGGCTCAAAGAGAGCAGGTTCAAACTATTCTGCAGCTGTTGTATGTCTCCTTTTGGGGGATTCCTTTCTTTGGAGGTCCACCTGCCTTGTGGCCCGACTGGATTGCCTCTTGCCACACTGATGATCTAATAAGATGTTCCCAGCTTGTGCAGAGGGGCTTCAGTTTTGAGAAGGCTTTCCGACTGGCCGACTGCCCTTCAGGCCTTATGAAAAAGTACTCCCTGCCTGTCAGGGCCCTCTGCGTTTCTCTGCTTTGTTTCACATGGAAGCATTTTGATCTCCTGGACCAAGAACAGACAGGTGCCTTAAGCTAAAAGATTAAAAAGATTTCTTTCTATACATGATTCAGTCCATGTCACAATAGTTAGGGAGTCCTCAAGAGAATTGTTGATCAAATTTTTACAGTAACGAAAAGTGAGCAGTTGCCTGGAGTGTGATTACCGCACAACTCTCAGATCACAGCAGGGGTGACTTCTGGGTGGATAGTCAAAGATTTATGATCGAGGACATTTCTATCACATCCGTTCATTCATATTTATGTGTTGCACGCATTACATATTTTTCAATGTTTGTTAGATGTCCATCAAATCCATTGCTGACAGTCTGGTGCCAGTTTGTGACAGGGATACAAAAAGAAAAAAGAGAGAGAGAAGGAAAAAAAAAAAACTCTGACAAAAGCAGAATAAGGATATGAGCTCAGACATTTAGGAAGCACAGTGAGTTTAACCTCAGGGATTCAGGAACCAAAGGTCACATTATGTCTCAGGGGGCTCTTCATTTCTTGACATTTCTTTCCTCTGTGGGGTCTTCAGTTTTAAAAGCAGCACCTCTTTACAGTTGTAGCGGAGATGCCTAGATGGCTACTGGCAATTCCAAGCATACATCCTGTTCTGGTGGCAATTCGAAATGAAAAGAGAGATTTCTTTCTTAATACCTCTAGAAGAGAAATCTCAGAGAATTTTGATTGGCCTAGTTTCAAATAAAAGGATTGAACCAATCCTTTTATCCTGGGAGTTAGGACTTTGGGGAGAAATGTCATTAACCACACTTGGGCCAAGTGACTGCACCCAGGGTGGGAGGTGGGTGGTATGGAAAGGATAACCATTAGGAAGGAGGAGTTTTATTATCAGAGAACTAGAAAGGGTTTGGGGCAAGCAAAAGTGAGAATGTGCAAAATTTGTCTATTTTAACATGCATGTATAAATATATACACATTTTATTTATCTTGTATGTATGAGTAGGAGAGAGTATGTGTGTGTATTTGATTTTATCTTGTTTTTCTAGTACTTTATTATTTGTTTGGCCTTAGATAGTTAGCCAGAATTAATCAAACTGAAAGATTGTAGGGAATAGTCCCTCAGGAACGCCTTCACTTCTGACACCAACTGCAAGTTTGGAAGGTGCCTAAATCCATGAGTCTGGCAATTCACCCGAAGAATTCACAAAGGTCACTGGACGTTGTTATGCTAATTGTTATGGTTTATTACAGGGAAAGAAACATTAAAATCAGCCAAAGGGAGAGATACATAAGGCAGAAAGGCCAGGAGGGGCCCCAGTGCAGGAACTTCTAGCTGTGATTTCCACCCCGGAGTCAGGACAGCATGACCTTCTCCTGGAGGTGATGTGTGATAATACACGGGGAACCAGTGAAGCTCACTTGGTGTCCAAAGGCTTCACCCAAATGGCAGACCTGTTGTCCGTCCTTCCAGAGTTCGGGCTAATGACTTCAGGCTCCAGTTACTCTGGAGATGGGATCTGGCATAGCCTGGTTCAAAGCCCCGTCATAAATCACCTTGTTAATCTGCCCAGTGACCAAAGCCCTTAGACAAACAGAGACACTCACATCAAGCAGGACTTTCCAGGAACACAGAGATGACCTCTCAGTAGCTGAGGGCAAAGACAAGACCTCTTTCTGGTTGAGGTTAATTCTTCATTAAACCCAGAATTTTAAGTGTCAAATCCAGGCAATTCCAAGTCACTTTACTGAAATAGAGATTTCATTTATTCTCTTCAATTATTAATGAAAAATAGTATTTTAACAACTTCCCCACACAGGTCCCTAGTTGTTATACAATGAATATTTCTTGCTTTATTCTAGTTTCCCTGGTGTGTAAAGAATTAATGAGGCACAACTCACAGATGGATGTTCATATTTATTAGTTTTTGTTCTTTTGCTAAATGTGCCCTGTGTAATCTTTGATAATCGCTCAAGTTATTGAAAAAGGGTTTGCACAGCCTTGATATTATTTGCTTATTAATCTGTGACAAACCATAAAATTTGATATTTTCACCATGACTAGCTCTTAGAATTTGCTCACTTTGTCTTTGATTTAAGTAGCAGCATGCTTACAATGCCAACAACTTTTCAATGTGATTTTATTTTTTGGTGGGGGGAGCTATATGAATATCACTTTTGTTTTCATTTGAGATAACCAAAAGAAACTGAAAATGTTTTTAACAATGCAATCACATTTCCTAGCTTGGACTTAGGAACTGTGTCTAATGTCTATTTAATCTGACCCTGCTAATATGAAACACCAAAAGATGTGGGCAAGAATCTTCTTGAGATAACGAGTTTTTGCTGAAGGTCCAAATTACATCTGTAACTGACACTGAAACTTCCATTAAAATTAATAATTTGGCAGTGGCTTGGAAGTATAAGCCCTCAATCTGATCAAATCGGGGTATTCTTTAGCTACTATAAGTTTTAACAAAGGAAGGGCAGGTCTGCAAAACACCCAAACAGCTTCTTTCATATAATTGGAAAACCACAAGGTGAATAAAAAACTCTTAAGTTAGATGGCACTCTTGACTTATCCACTTAAGACAACGGGATACATGATCCAGTTCCCAATAGAAAAAGCAAAACATTGCCCTCCAGAAAGCTCACCAATTATACCTTACTCTTATTCCCTTTAGTGACTCTGTATTTTCGTTTTAAATGCTAATTTTTAATTTTTATCCGTTATTTTGTGAACTTATAACCACAGGATATTGACTTTAGAGAGCATTGTGACATAGGACATGAAAGCTCTGAATTTAATAACGAAGTTCTTAAGTTAGAGGTTCTTACCCATCAACTTCTGGGTTAGAGATGGTTCAAGAGGATGAAACCTGCTCCCCAAAGCTCATGTTTCCTTCACTTTCTCTTTGTAAATATCCAACTTGTGGGCCACTTTCTCATAAAGTATCTACCTGAACGATTCTTTTTCAGTAATAATAAGACACAAATGAAAAATTAATAAAAATCTGAGAACAAATCCCTCCTTGCCTCTCTCCTAGCCTCTAGTGGTTGCCAGCATGCATTGGCTTGTAGACTCATCGCTCCAGTATCTGTGTCCATCATCACATGGTATTCTCCCTGTGTGCCTCTGTCTTCTTATGACCTTTGTACAAGGATGCCAGTCGTTTATTCTCTCACCTGGTGCTTTGGGTACTCCTTGGCCTGTGACTGTATAAGTCTAATCTCTGCCTCCTCTTTTGTGTCTTCTCCTCTTATCTTAATAAGGACCCTTGTCATCACACTTAGGGCCCACTCGAATCTAGTATGATCTTATCTTGAGATCCTTAAACTTAGTTACATGTGCAATAGCCCTTGTTTTCAAATAGCATCACATTTACATCTTTTGGGGGGGCTACCACTGAACCCACTACAATTACAAATGATTAGTATCCAGAATATATAAAGAACTTATACAAATTATTAAGAGGAAGACAAAAACAATTAAAAGTGAGCCCCTTCCCCCCCCAAAAAAAATAAATCTCAAACAGGTTTACACAAGGCATTTTACTGAAACAACCCATAAAATTATGAAGAGGCTCAACCTCATTAGAAATTTCCCTACCAGCACTTTTTTGTCATTATTAGACTAATTTTCCTCTAGAACAGTGCTTTTCAACCTTTTTTTAATCTCATGGCATGCTTGAACCTATAAATTTCCTCAGCATGCTTAAATTATGTTGATGAAAAGAATTTTTTAAAAAAAGAATATACTTACTGTGCTTTGAACTTCTTTCAAAAATAATTTAATCAATGATCTTTTAAAAAATTTTTTCTCAGCACACCTAAGATCCCCTCACGTCACACCACTGTGCCACGGGCTGAAAATCACTGCTCTAGGGTATGTTTTTGCCCCGCCATTTTCACACTTGCATTGCCTACCCTGGGACACAGCCTGGATATAGTTAAGTCACTGACTGGACAACTGCATTACTCAGTTCATGTAATCTCCTACCCACCCAGTAGTTCTGATGCTAGAAAGAGGGGGAGAGGAATAGGTAAAATGAGGAGGCAGCACGCAGTCCCGGAGCGTCAGAGCACCCGGCATAAGCAGGAGGGAGGGTCGGCAGAAAGGAGAAATTCAATGGAGTGGAGAAGATACAGGACCCTAGAGGAAAAAAAATCTATTATTTAACATCTTCTTAAAGTTACCTTGTCCAACAGAGCAATGTCCCAAGTGCAAAGGCAACATTTTCTTTTCCCATCTTTGAAGGTACGTTCTCCTTCGTCGGGAGCTGCCCGAGCTCCCGGTAGTGTTGCTCCTCTCTCTTTGTTGCTTTGATTCTACACAAAGCTTAGGGCCTGACAAGTTGGGTTTACGTCTTGATTATGCCACTGGCTAAAGACCAACAAGTGCAATTCACTGTAAAAAATGAAATCTGTTGGTCAAGTCTGACATTCTAGACAAGCTTATGTATCCCCCAAAAGTGAAGACCTAGGGACCACGTATCCGAAGTTCTAAGAGTCACCAGCAGGTGGCACACATTCCCAATTTTCCCACGGATCTCAATGAGACTGAGATTTTTTACGCCGTTGTTTATCATTTCAGATTCAAATAATGACATATATGAAAGTACTTCATTCTTAGAAAATGTTTTAGCCGACTCTCACGATAACTCCATGAGTCAGAATATCTTTCTTTAATTTTACAGCTAAGGCAGTTGTGGTACAGAAGAATTACGAAATTTAGGCGTCAGAACTTATTTAGTGTTCTAGTCAGGATTTGAATCTAACACACTATAGAATTTATTTTTACTACCCCCAATATACTAAACTCTTTCTCTTGGACATTTTAAATAAAAAATCTTGCCTCGAAACTATAACTTATATGACTTGCTTTAAACATATATTTTTTTAAAAAGGGAAAGAGAACTATTTTATTCATATACGTATAAGCAGAACAACATAAATTTTACTATCAATTGAATTTCAAAAAATAGATTGTTTTTAATATAAGTATATAATTTTAAAAGAAACAATTTGACTTTTTAATGCTAACTCACGCTGTAATATTTACATGTTATTTTGGTTCTACTCCACCTGCCACTTCACCATGATCTCCAACTTACACACTGCTTAAAGAGACAGGAACCACACAAGTGCGACTAACAGATCAGTGCTGATATTGTCCAGTCTCTCCTTTAGACCTCTTTTAGAGTCTATGGTAGCATCTCCTTAACTTAGTATATTGGTATAGCATAGCTCCCAAATTTCCCTGGAAAAGATCTTTTTTCTTTTCCTGCCGGCATATGGGGCCAGCACCCTACTCCTTTGATCCACAGGTGCCGCCCTCCTTTCTTTCTTATTTTATTGAAACAGAGTCTCCATCTCTTGGGCTTGAGCAATCCTTTTGCCTTGTTCTCCAGAGTAGCTGGGACTATAGGTGCCCTCCATGATGCCTGGCTAGTTTTTCAGTTTTTAGTAGAGACAAGGTCTTGTTCTTGCTTAGGCAATCCACTTGCCTGAGCCTCTCTTAGTGCTAGGATTGCAGGCATAGCTACCCTGTCTGGTTCTGAAATGGATATTCTAATACAGGAACGTCCAATCTTCAGTCCCATAGACCACATGCTGATTTTGTGGGGATGTTCTTTTACTTATCCATGGTGTCGGTCATCATGACAAGTAGGCATGAACTTTTTTGGTTGTTTTTCTAATCAGCTTTACTTAGTGTTTGTCTGTGTGACCCAAGACAACTCTTATGCTTCCAATGCGTGACAGAAAAGAAAAAAATCGGACCCCTCTGATGATGAGATAGGACAAATGCATTTAAAAAAATTAAAGATTCATTCCTGAATTGATGGGCATTTAGGTTGTTTCTACCTCTTAGTGATTGTAAGTTGAGCTGTGATGGTATATGCATTCCATGGAATGCTATTCAGCCATAGAAAAGATGGTGACTTCCCATCTTTTGTATTTACCTAGATGGAGTTGAAACATGTTCTTCTCAGTAAAGTATCACAAGAATGGAAAAGCAAGTATCCAATGTGCTCGATACTAATATGAAGCCAGTAGACAATCTAATTCATGCCCACATAGGAGAAAAACTCCTTTCAATTCAAGTTGGGGGAAGGGGAACAAGGGAGGGGAGAGAGGGAAGGGAGAGATTTAGGGTGCTCCCACTAAAGGGGCACAATGTAGGAGTGTATAGCAGACCTTGTGGATGCAGGACAGAGGTACGAGAGGGATTCTACCTAACAAATTCAAATATTGCGATTTGAGCCTTTGTACCCTCACATTAACCCGAAATAAAAAAAAGGAAAAACAAATAGAAATAAATTAATAAAAAAAATTACAGACTATTTTTTAGAGCAATTGTAGGTTCACAACAAAGTTGAAAGGACAGTACAGAGACATCTCTCCCCTGTCCTCCTCTGTGTACAGCTGTCCTTATTATGTCCTCTACCAAAGTGATGGATTTGTTCCAACTGATGAACACACATTGACACATAGTTACCCATGTAATACAGTTTACATTAAGGTTCACTGTGGTGTTGGGAAAAATATATAATGACATGGTACATCCAGACAATCAAATATTATTTAGAGTTAAAATAAATGAGCTATCAAGCCATAAAAATGTGTGGAATAAAGGTTCTTGTGCATAGGTATTTATATAGAGATGTTTTCAACTCCCTTGAGTAAGTAGCAAAGAGCATGATCTCTGGATCTCATGGTAGAATGTTTAGTTTTTTGAAGAACAGCCAGACTGTTCTGCAAAATAGCTATATCATTTTGTATCCCCTCCTCTCAGCAATAAATGAGAGTTCCTGTTGCTCCACATCCTCACCAGCATGTGATTGTCAAGTGTTTTAGATTTTGGTCATTCTAATAGGTTGTTTCTTTGTTATAATTTGCATTTCCTTGATGATATATGATGTGAAACATCTTTTCATATGCTTATTTGCTATGAATATCTTCTTTGATGAGATGTCTGTTAAGATCTCTGGCCTGTTGTTTTAATCAGGTTGTATTCTTATTGTTGAGTTTTAAGAGTTATCTGTGGATTTTGGATACCAGTCCTTTATTAGATATATCTTTTATAAATGTTTTCTCCCAGTCTGGGAATTGTCTTTTTTGTTGTTTTGACAGTGTCTTTTGCAAAACAGCAAATTTCAATTTTCATATAATTTGGTTTATCGCTTCTTTAATTAATGGACTGTGCCTTTGGTGTTATATTTAAAAGTCATTGCCAAAACTATGGTCATCTAAATTTGATTATATATTATCTTCTAGGATTTTTATAGTGTTGTATTTTACATTTACGTTTGCAGTTAATTTTGTCAAGAATGTAAGGTCTGTGTTTAGATTCTATGTTGTGCAGGTCGATATCCACTTGTCTTCAGTATCATCTGTTGAAAAGACTATCTTTTCTCCACTGCATTGACTTTGCACTTTTGTCAAAGATCAAACGCACACACATACATATGTTTACATGCACCCATTTCTGAGTTTTCTATTTGTTTCATTAACCTATTGTTCTATTTGTCTCTCTCTCTCTCTCTCTTTTTTTTTTTGCCAGTACTGCACTGTCTTGAACGCTGTAGATTTGTAGTAACTTTCAAAGTCAAGTAGATGTCAGTTCCCCAACTTTGTTCTTCTCTTTCAATATTGTTTTGGTTATTCAAGGTTTTTCCCTCTACATATACACTTTTTGTTACTATTATTCTTGATGTTTGCTTTTTATTATTTGTAGAAATATATGGGGTGCAAGTGCAATTTTCTTAGCAATGAATAGATTGCTTAGTGGCAAAGTCAGGGCATTTAGGTGTCCATTATTATACTCATTAAGTAATTTCTCATGCACCTGCCCATCACACCCTTCCCAATCTTAATTGTACATCAATCCACACTTTATGTCCATAAATTTGTTAATATACACAAAATAACTTTCTGGAATGTTAATTGGGATTTCAATGAAGCTATAGTTCAGTGGTTCTCAACCTTCCTAATGCCATGATGTATTTTTATTGTTACAAAGGGGTCGTGACCCACAGGTTGAGAACCGCTGCTATAGATCAAATTGAGAAGAACTGATATCCTGACAATATTATCTTTCTCTCCATAAACATCCAATGTCTCTACATTTATTTAGTCCTTCTTTGATTTCTTTCATCAGAGGTTTATAGTTTTCCTAGATAAATAACTAAGCATTTCATTTTTGGAAGCACTAATATAAATGGATTGTGTTTTTAAATTCAAATTCCACTTGCTCATTGCCAGCATACAGTACAATGATTGACTTGTGTATTACTCACTTTATATTCTGAAACCTTTGTTACTAATTCCTGGAGGGTTTTCTTTATCACTGCTTTCAGATTTTCTGCATAGACAATTACTCGTCCATGAACAAAGACCATTTTGTTTCTTCCTTACAATGAGAAAGCCTTTTTCTTCCTTTTCTTGTGTTACTGAATTAGCTAAGACTTACAGTGTGATGCTGAGAAGAAGTAGAAGGGATGTCTTTACTGTTCCTGATCTTAATGGGAAACATCTCATTTCTCATCTTTAAGCATGTTTTATGTAAATACCCTTTTCAGGAAATACACTTTAATTCCTAATGTGCTGAGTGATATTGATAGTGCTATCACAAATGAGCGTTACATTTTGTCGTATCTTTTTTCTGCATCTATGGATATGGCCATGTGACTTTTCTTTCTTAGGCTATTAATGTGAGGGATTATATTAATTTTCTAATGTTAAATCAGCCTTGCACACTTGAGATAAATCCTACTTGATCATGGTATATACTGCTTTTTATATATTGTCGAGTTCTATCTGCTAATATTTTATTGAAGATTTTCTGTCTATGCCCATGAGAGATATTGGTCTGTAGTTTTCTTCTGTTATAGCTTCGTCTGTTTTTGACAGGGTAATGCTGGCCTAACGGGATGAGTTAAGAAGTATTCCCCGTGCTTCTGTCTTCTGAAAGAGATTGCAGAGAATCCTTTCTTAAGGGGTTGGTAGAATTCACTAGTGGACCCATCTGGTGCTGGTAATTTCCGTTTTGAAATGTAACTGATTATCTATTCTATTTCTTTAATAGATATAGGTCTATTCATATTGCCTAGCTGTTGTCTGAATGTTGGCAGATTGTGTCCCTCAAGGAATTTCTTCACTTTATGTAGGTTATCAAGTTTGTGGCCATGGAGATGCTCGTGGTATTCCTTTATTGCTTATGTCATGCCCAGGGGATCTCTAATAATGTTCTCTTTCATTCCCTAGATTGGAAATGTGTGTCTTTTTTTTTTTTTTTTGAGTTAGCCTGATTGATTTCCTATTTTCAATTTGCTTGATTTCTGCTTTCTTCTAATTACTTTGGATTTAACTTGCTCTTCTTTTTCTAGTTTTCTAAAGTGAAAACTTAAATTATTCATTATAGATATTTCTTTTTCTCTAATATATAATGAAATGCTATCAGCTTCCCTCTGAGTACTGCTTTTACTGCCTCTCACAAATTTTGTTATCTTTTCATTTTTATTAGTTAGAAATTCTTTTAAATTTTTTCTTGATTTTTCCTTTGATTTATGTTATTTAGAAATACACTATTTAATATCTATTAATTTGAAGACTTTCCAAATGTCTTTTGTGATTGATTTATAGTTGAATTCCATAGTGATCTGAGGGCAGGCATTATATGATTTCTATTCTTTTTAATTTGTTAAGGTGTGTTTCATGCCTCAGAATGTGGTTTATAGTGGTAAAGGCTCCATGTGAGCTTGGGAAGACTGTGTCTTCTGCTGCTAGTGGATAAAGTAGTCTAAAGGTGAGCATTGCATCCAGTTCATTGATGCTGATATTGAGTTTAACTATATCTTTAATTTTTCTGCCTGCTGGATGGGTCCATTTCTGAAAGAGGAGTATTGAAATCTTCAACTATTATAGTGAGTTTGTCATGTATTTCTCTTTGCATTTCTACCAGCTACTATCTTAAATATTTTAATGCATATTTCGAAATGGTTCCTTTTCTTCTACCCCTGCTAAAAGTATGGGTAGATTTTCATTGTCATTTTCTCTGAGAATCTGGTCAAGTTCCTAAAGATAAAACTCACAAAAGTTCAGAGACACCCTATGACTAGATCCCTGCAGGGTTCTAGCTCTCAGACTTGTCCTCCATACTGAGTTTCCAGCATTTCACCTATTACAGTTAAGGTCTCCTTACCCTGGTTATGGTTCCCATAGAGTTTCTTCTCGTAAGTTTCTGTTCCTGTAGATTGCTTCCCTGTGTATCTTCTGCCTGTCTCTCCAGTTTCGAGGGTGGCAGTTTCCCCTGTAACCTCACTTCCCTAAGGATCTAAGAAGAGGGGTTTTTTGTTGTTTTGGGGTTTTGTTTTGTTTTTTTAGTTTTTTCATCTTTTTAATTGTCATTAGGATAAATTGATGAATTCCAAACTTCTTACATGTGGAGCAATAAACCAAACCTACAACTCTTTGTTAACTTTCATACTTTCAGTGTGCTCAGTGGAAACTCTGTTAATCTTTCTAATAGAAGATTTCACTCTTGGTCTATGGAATGAATTGGTCAAATACCAGTCAAATTTTGCTCTCAGATTGACTTTGAATGTTTCTCTTCAATTTCCATAGTTCTTTCTTACAAAACAACACAAACTTTGGGTCCTTGAGTTCTTTTGGTTCTTACTATTTTGAGGTCCCAGACTTTGAGAATATTATCAATTCACAGAATTCAGTTCTACAATAAAGCATGAACAGCAGAAACAACAAAGCTTATTACAGTTTCAGGAGATTCATGGGTCATGGTTTTAAACATCTTATTCTACATTTTGTTGGCCATTAATGATTCCTATAGATGTCTGAGATAACATACTTTTATCTAAGTATGTTATGGAGAAAAATATGGATTTTCTAGGTGATTTTAAACCTTCTCCTCTCCCTTGTTATGACATTGCTTTCCTTTCTGTAGTTCTCTCAGATCCTGTACAAGGCCTTTTAAGTTAGGTCTAATTACTTCTATTTTCCTCAACAAAATTCCAAGACCACATCAGTTGAAGGCACTACCTGCCATCTGTAGAAATATTACACTCACAGGAAGAAGTAGAACCCAATGGGAAAAGAAAGATAAAAAAGAAATAAAAATATTTCAACATACACCATCTGCATCACTACAATATGCAAGGATTGATACGTTTGGGAAGGCAGTAGCCTCCAAGTCTCCTGTAGTTTTGGTACACATTTTGTTCTTTGTAATGGTAGAAGATCTGTTTACTTCCAATAACAAGAAAGATAAAATAGATAGATTTATAATGTGGACCTGAGTAACACACTACACTAAAGAGGTAAATGCCCGCTCGAGCTCCATGTTTTTGCTTTTTTAAAAACAAAGATTAGATGACATCAATTCTATATGGACAGAAATATGAGTATATTGGAACTCTAGTATTTCTTTTTCTTATGTAAGTGAAAGATAACTGAAGCATGGCAATCTTCATCAATCAGATAACTTTTAAAAAGCCTTAATATTAAAGAACAGTCTTCACTTGGTTTACTCAGTTATCATATATAATGCACAGTCATGTTTAAAAATTTCTTAGAACTTTGTAATATTGAAAGGAATATCTAAAGGGAAAAGTATACCTATATAAAACTTCTCAGTTTAAGTTGCCCCACATGCTTCAGAAAAGTAGGAGAATAAGTTGCTATAGTTTTACTGAATGAAAAAAAATGTATTTTCCCTTTGCTGTCGTCTTCCACGAAAATCAAGATTTCTCTAAGCAATGGTTATCATAATATGGGTGAACACATCTGTGCTTCATGGCTTATGACACCCCAGAGTGTGTTTATTTCCACTCTGCTTTTATGGCTCATAGCACTCCAGGGTGCTGCGAGCTCCTAATGGCTCCAGAAAGCACCACCAGTAATTTTTTTGCCACTTAAGACAGTTACTATCCCAGGTGATGATTACAAGTTGAATAGTATTCCGTTCTCTCTCTACATTGCTTACCCCAGATCATTTAATAATTGTACGTAGTATCACAATCCTAGGAGATGTATTTTCTGATCAGAATGATGACAAGTTTCATATATTTAAATGCTTATAGTTCATATTCAAATTTTATAGTTTGCAGGCTGGGTGCCAAGACCTAAAGATGAAAGATATGAAAAACAATAGGGCTCTCAAGATTTCAATAGAAATGGCAAAAGATGCGTAGTACGTAATGACAATAAAAAAAGCATTCTTAGAATAAGAAAGAGAGCATCAGCTCAAATGAGTATTTGAGATTGATAGCATAACAGATTATGGCTTTCATGTTTTAATTTTATTGTGTAACTCTGTAAGACAACTTTAATGGGCCACCCTGTGACAGCCTGTTATATAAAATCACATTTTACCATGTTATGCACTTAAACAGGTATAATTATTATTTTCTAGGGAGTAGGTCTAATTTTACAGTAGTGGAACAGTCGTCTACTATAATGACATCCTATGAAACAAAAAGTATGATTATTTACGACATTGATTTAAGTTGACTTACCAAATTCACATCTGTCAAAATGGTGATATCTCTAAGGCCCTGAAGATAACTGACTTGAAATCTTTAAGCCTCAGTGATGTGATCTTTAAGGTATTTAATTTTTGTTCTACTTACTAACTTTAAAGAAAAAGATATCCAACTTTTCTGGAATCTCTGTCTTCTCTTCTGCAGTAACAGAATTAAGGTTTTTAAATTTTACATGATTTAAGCTAAAAAATATTCATTTTAACGAATGTCCAGATAGCATCTTTGTTATTTATAGGCACATATCGATGACTGACAAACATAAATTCTATACTAATGGGCATATTTTGGAAATATAATATTAATGCTCTGAAATTTAAATAAACGCAGAGCACAATGCTTGGCTTGTCAGTCACTTTCTTATTTCTCATAGTGCACACTAATTTAGGAATGTGAACAGGTCTGAAAGTTATGAATTTCCATGATGGCATGGCAGGATTTATACAGAATTAACTCAGTGGTCAGATTAAAGTTGATTATGGTAAAGAGTCCATCAGAAACCAGAACAATTTTATGCTTTTCTAAATTCACTATAGCATCAACTTTGGTAGTGGGCATGAGTTAATAGTAAATACATAATTATTGGTCTGATTGGTTGAAGGATTAGTTGAATGATGGAAACTGTGCCTGAGTATATGTTAGCAAATAAGTGAATATCTATAAGTGAACAGTAAATTTGACTGTTTTAAGCCATTATATTTAGATGCTGAAAAGTGTTCTTGGAATCTATGCTATTTCCAGAGGCTTGTAGGCCAAAGAGGTACAAGTCAGAAAATGGGGAAACAAGTAATCAAAGAGATACCAGAGACTATTATGAATTCACATCTGGAAATAATTTCATGGAAGGATCCTAGAATAATAATGTCCATTCATATATGTACCAAAGTGTGTTCGTCATCTAATACAGAGGTTAAATAAGAATTCAGAATGTGAACATCTTTCCAAAAAAAAAAAAAACTGCATATATCATTGTTGCCGATCAACTAAAGTAGGAAATTCTTGGTAGCTTCCATACACTGCAAAATTTGAAGCAAGATGGAGATTCAAATCCCATATATAGGGATAATTTCTCAGATTTAACTTATCCATAGGTCTAGTTACCTATTTCCATGAGCTTACCCCCTTTCCCCACCTCTTTTACTACCCTTTGCTCCTCTTTCCTGGAGATTCATGGCAACACTCCCCTATACGTTATATATTAAATCTCAAAAATACCCAGTCAGCAAGAAAGGAAGAAACAATAGTTACACAATGCGTGGACTATTTCCATAAGGAAAAAAGTGAGTAGTTGGTGTTAGAAAGACGAAATGAAAGCTGAGTCGGGCAGTTGACAGGTCAGATATGTTTTCCACTCTGTTGACACAATCTGACCAGAGATTACACTGACCACTGCCCTCTTCCTCTCACCCCACAGAGAGCAGAGGCTCGTGGTCAGGGTTTCCTATAGGCCGACAATAGCATAGGCATTCTGAGACCCCAAGCCAAGCCTTTCCTTCACTCAGGGGTTCAATATGTAAGCACACCACCAAGTAGCTATCTGCAAATGAAATAAGAATGGAATAAAGTTCTCATTAAGAATTTGTCTGAACTGATTTTTCTCAAAGAACGCTCGAGAGAGCTTCTCAATAGTACGGAGCCATATACATGTTATGTATAAATAGAGCCTGAGTTGCTTAGTGGCACTTTTGCTAGAGCATTTTCCCTTTATGATCAATAAATTTCATAGAAGTGGGTATTTATACTTAAGGGACTTTTCCCACTGAGAGAAATTCTATTCTTATCGGCCCCTTTTATGTATGTACATAAAGAGAGATGTTTGTGAGTCTATAAAAAGTACCCTTGATCTTGTTTGATAGACTGTGCCCTCCTCAGAGTGAATAGGCTTTCAAGTGTGTGACTTTGTATTTGCAAATGAATGGCAATGTGTGTGCCAAATCCCCTCCCCAGCCACAGAAGTAACAGGATGAGAATTTTATTTCTGGAAGAGGATTTCAAAACAGGTCAGTTCTCATTTACTCCTCAGCGGGTGCTGCTGAAAAACTAGAAAAAGCAAGGCATGGCCATTAAACACAGCAGACAAAACAATATGTACATCAATCAATGCTTAGAAATAGGCTTTGAAATGTTATTTATTACCCGTTTTCATCAAATATGCATTACTCTAATGATCAGCATATTATGAAGACAGGCATTTTAGAGACAAATTATATGATGGACTAAAAAAGATTACCATCTTCTTGGCAAGGAAGGGTAGTTTAATTTTTAAAAATCATATAATTGTTATGGAAAGAATCTGTATAAATCAAATATTTCAGAGAGACAAGATTTTTATCAGTCATGGCAAGCCTCTCCAACTTTCGACACACAACCATATAAAGATACATAATGAAGTTAAATTTTAGACTGTTACAGTCAAAAGCATGCTTTGTTACTGAAGTTCTGCTCCATTTATTTGGATGGTATTGGTGTGAATAGATTTAAAGCACTGATATGAAAGAGACTATCCTATTTTCCAGTGCATTTATCGGTTGGCACCTGGAGGGTTGCAGTAGTTCTTGCAAAGTCATACAAAAATCTAATGCATGTTCTTCTCTTCCTTCATTAGAGGAATTGATAGGTGAGGGGAACCCTCTGGTTATCTACCAGTACATGTCATTTTAACAAATAATTCTCACGAGACGTAGCCACAGGCAACCTCGCCTCCAATTCTCAGTGCCTCTCACAAGTGATGCTATATGTTTGTTACTCCTTTGTCCATTTAAATTGTTAAATTAAAATCTCACAACTTGACCACTCTCCTCTGTTCTACATTCACTTTTTGTGCTCAATATTTTATGTGGCAAATTATACCCTGCTGCATAGGCCAAGTATGTGATCCTGTTTAGTGTAGTAACACTGATGGGCCATTTGTTCCATCAGATGGATTGTTGAGAACTAATCGATTCTGTGCTTTGGACTTGAGTCTTTACATTCTTGCTCAGTAATGGGGTTTCCGACCTGTGAGTGAGCAGACAGTATTCAAATGTAGGATAGGAAGACACCTATACCTACAATACACTGGAACAACTACCATGAGTTCAAATGGGTTAATTTTGGTAGAGGGGAGTAAATGGAAGAAATTACTAACCTAAAACCCAAACAAAACAAAACAGAAAAGCCATATAGAAAATTAGTACTGGAACAGCCGGTGAGCAAAGGAATTATTCAATGGGACCAGGAAAGGAAAGCAGAAGAGAAATAAGAACAAAGGGGCTTAGTTTGGCACCCGTAGCTCAGTGAGTAGGGTGCCAGCCACATACACCAGAGGTGGCAGGTTTGAGCCCAGGCCTGCTAAACAACAATGACTACTGCAACCAAAAATTAGCCAGGCATTGTGGTGGATGCCTTTAGTCCTAGCTACGTGGGAGGCTGAGGCAAGAGAATCGCTTAAGCCCAAGAGTTTGAGGTTGCTGTGAGCTGTGACATCATGGCACTCTACCGAGAGTGACATAGTGAGTCTCTGTCTCAAAAAAAAAAAAAGAGAAAGAAAGAAAGAAAAAGAACAAAGGGGCTCATTCAGGGCCAACATTGCACCATGCCCCCCCCCACACACACACTGTTCGTCATCTCTAATCTCCAGAGAAATGCAAATCAAAACTACTCTGAGATATCACCTAACTCCAGTGAGACCAGCCCACATCACCAAATCCTAAAGTTGCAGATGTGGGCATGGATGTGAAGAGAAGGGGATACTTTTGTACAGGTGATGAGACGGCAAATTAATACAACCTCTATGCCAAGAAGTATGGAGAATCCTCAAAGAACTCGAATTAGACCTCCCATTTGATCCTGCAATCCCATTACTAGTTATCTACCCAGAAGGAAAAAAAAAAGCATTTTACCACAGGAACATCTGCATTAGAATGTTCATTGCAACTCAATTGAAATCACCAAGACGTGGAAGCAACCCAAGTACCCATCAATTTATGAATGGATTAACAAACTGTGGTACATGTATACCGTGGAATGCTATTGAGCCACAAAAAAATGATAGAGACTTTACATCTTTTGTATTTATTTGGATGGAGTTGAAACACATTCTTCTTAGTAAGGTGTCCTAAGAATGAAAAAGCAAGTATCCAATGTACTCACTACTAATATGAAACCAATAGATAAACAACTATACACCCACATGAAAGAAAAACACAAGTACATTCTTGTGAAAGTGGGGAAGGAAAGGGCAAAGGGGAGGAGGGAAGATGACTGGCAAGTTCTCACCTAATGGGCATAATGTGAGGGCAGACAGCACACACTCCTGGGTGAAGGTCTCAACTACAACCTGAACTTTATCTTAGAAACAAAAACAATGTAACCTAACCATTTTTACCCCCCTAACAATCTGAAATTAAAAAAAAAAAGAAATATGCTCAATCAGAAGATGTTAGCCTTTTGAAAAATATCATATTATACATATGTAAAATAAGAAAGAATAGGACTTTTGGCAAAAAACGAGGTTGGTAGTTCTCCTCTCTTGTTTTTATTTCAGGGGCATGCCTTATTTTGTAATCCCAGATACTTTGAGTAAGCCTCTTGGTGCTCCCACTAAGAATCACATGTCAATAAATTAACTGTCCAAAACCATTTTCTCAGTCCCTCCCTATTTATTTTTATCATAGTTTTCTTGTTACTTAATTCAGCCTTCCATAAAGCTCAAAGTAAATAGAAAAGATTGGTGAAATGAGGTTAGTTAGGTAACTTTTATATAGAGACAACTGGCCAGAATTTTAGAGAAAAAGCCAAAATCAAAGGTTTTTTTTAAGGAGAATAAAATGGAGGCATGGATTTTGGGGAAAGGAAAATCCCTTCCTTCTAAGAGGAAAAAAAAGAGAAAAAGTTGATGAAAGTGAAAAAAACAAAAAATACTGAACATCTCAGAAGGCCAAGGTAGAATCAATATAAAATGTACAAAATCTATTCATAAATTAGCCATAGAGTTCCAGGGATTTTTAGTAATTATATTAATAGACATAGCTAAATTCCAAGTTCTCCTGCGTCACAGGATGATCGAGCATGCATGTGAGGATTTACATGGGTAAGTCTATATATTATGACTTCTAGTTACATATAAAGTAAAATAAATAAGAGCTATATATGAAGAAACTAGAGTAGTCAGGACCTATATTTTACTCCCCACCCCAAAAACTCAAATGCAGAGCACAAAAAGCCAGCATTTTCTTCCCAGGAAAAATTCTAATGGCTATGTTCCAAGAGAATTAAAATCAATGTTGAGAAGAAAAGATTCCTGTGTGACAAGTGTCCTTTCCCTCCCTTTCTCCCCTTCCACTGGAACAAATAAATGCTATTGATGCTGGCTTTAAATGGAGGAACGGGGTTTATAGCATGCCCATTGGATCCTACAGCTCCACCTGCAAAGTGGACCTACATAGAGCTCCTTAGATAAAATAACGAAGTCTAGAAAATCATTGATCAGCTTGACAGCATAGAAAACTCATATATTTCAAGCATGAATGCAGAAATACAGAATGCCAGGTGCGTGAAGAGAAGCAGCAGCATATCAGAGCAAGAACAAAATGAACAAACATTTCCAATGTTATATAGCTGGGTGCAGAGAGGGAGGCTGAAGCAAGAGAATCGCATAAGCCCATGAGTTTGAGGCTGCTGTGAGCTGTAATGCCACGGGACTCTACCCAGGGCGACAAAGTGAGACTCTGTCTCAAAAAAAAAAAAGTTATGAAAATTTCAGAAAATAAGGAAGGACTTTGAATACCTTGAACATGTTCAGAGTAATCAGAGAAAATATTGTATTTATAAAAAAGAAACATAAAGCAATGAACAAGGAATGAGAAAAGAAGGGGGGAAATTCTCAGGGGTTAAACACACTACTGTATAACAGAAGGACTGAAAAATAAGTTGAGGACAGTCAAGACTGGAGATCAAAATAATAAGATAAAAGAATTTCCTGGCACTGAAGGATTCATCTTCAGACTGACGGCAAACAGAGACAGTGCCACTAAACAAACACAGAAGACCCATGGTTAGTACATAAAAATTTCAAAATGGAATTTCCTGCATTTTGAAAATCTCAAAGCTGCAGATGCTGGTGTCAGTGTGGAGAGGAGGGAACACTTTTATGCTGATGATGGGATTGCAATCTAATAGAGCTGTATGGAAAGAAGTATGGAGAATCCTCAAAGAGCTAAAAGTAAATATTCTATTTGACCCTGCAATCTCATTACTAGGTGTCTACCCAGAAAAAAAAAAAATCATTTCACCACAAGGACATTTGCATTAGAATGTTCATTGCAGCTCAATTCACAATAACTAAGATGTGGAATCAACCTAAGTCCCCATCAACACATGAATGAATTAACAAACTGTGGTATACATATACCATGGAATACTATTTGGACATAAAAGATGGAGACTTTACATCATTTCTATTTGTCCAGATGGAGTTAAAGCACATTCTTCTTAGTAAACTACTGTAAGATTGGAAAAGCAAGTATCCAGTGTACTCAATACGAATAAGAAATCAGTAGATAAACAACTACATGCCCAGGAGAGAAAAACACAATTAAATTCAAATGGGAAGAGGAGAGAAAGGAGGAGAAGGGAAAGGAAAAGGGGAGAAGGAGAGGTGATTTGTAAGCTGTCAGGTAAGGTGCACAATGTAAGGGTATACCGCACACCCCCCGGGTGAAGGAATCCACTGCAACTTGAACTTTACCTAAGAAATGAAACAATGTAACTTAATCCTTAATCCTTTGAACCCTCATCTTAATCTGAAATAAAAACAAAACCAAAAAAAATCCCAAAGAATCTAAAAGTAACCACTCCAACAGATAAACATACCAAGGCATACATACAAGGTCAATACCTAACATGGAATTATATTTATTATATTAGAAGCAACTGCACAGAGAAATTTAAAATACTTCATTTATAAAATTATTTTAAAAGAAACAATTTTAACAAAAATAAACATAAACTCTACACTTAAAACTACAAATATTGTTTTAAGAAATTTTTAAAAGAACTAAACAAATCCAATGATATGCCGTTTGCTTCAGAAGATTCAACATTATTAAGGTGTAATTCTTCTCAATTGGAGGTACAAAGCAAACCTTGTAATTATAGGAGGATTTTTTTATAGATATAAACAAGTTGAATCTAAAATTTATATGATACAAAGCATATGAACCAATAAAAAAATCGTGAAGAAAAAAATGAAGTAGGAGAACTTGGATGAACTGACTTCAAAACCTATGACAAAACTAAACTAAGTAATTAACATATTTAGTATTAGTTTTAAAATAGGCCAATTTAAAGGAAGAGAACATAGAAGTAGACCCACATTTATAGTTAAAAGATTTTTGCAAATGTCACAAAACAATTCAATCAGGAAGGGAATGCGTCTGGAAAACTGGATAGCTGTATAAAAAAGAAAAATTAACCTCAAACTCTATCTAATAATACACTCAAAAATTTGATTCAACATAGATCATAGTCTCAAACTTAAAAATCCAGTATATTTAAGTTTTGGGAAGGAAATAAAGTAGACTACTTTTGCAATTTGGATTAGGCAAATATTTCTCAAATAAATTATAAATCAAAATTTAAAACATTTTCATCATCAAAAAGCACAGTTTACAAAATGAATAAGCAAACTACAAAGTGGGAGAAAAATATTGACTTCTCAGATAGCTGACCAATGACCAGTATTCAGAATATATAAAGAACTACAAAAGTCACTAAGAAGACAAAACCAGTTTTTAAACATAAAATATTTTCAAAAATGAAGTTATATAAATCATAAAAAAGTAAACAAAAAGTGCCACATTTTACTAGTTGCTAGAAATGCAAATTAAAATCATAATATAATACCACTATAAATGCTTTAGAATGACTTTTTAAGAAGTTGTCAATATCAAATGAAGGCAAAAATACAGCATAACTTGAACTTTCATGCATTACCAGTGGGAATATAAAATGACACACTGAATCTGGAGAAATTTTTGGTAGTTTCTAAATTAAACATACCCATTCCCTATCACCCAGAAATTCTATGTTTAGGTATTTACCTAAGAGTAATAAAACATCTGTCTACTAAAAGACTTTTATAAGAATAGCATGTTCATAGCACCTTTATTCATAATAATTCCAAAACAGAACAGCCCCAAATATCCATCAACAGAATAATACATTAACCATGGTATATTCATACAATGCAATCAATACTACTCAGTAATAAAAAAGAAAAAACTATTGGGATACAGAGTATCACGAGTGAATCTCACAGACACAATGCTTTGAATGGAAATAAACTAGTCAAAAAGAGAATGTATTTCCATATCAAGTACTAGAGAGGTAACTAATCTATAGCTAAAAATAATCAGAAAAGTGATTGCATCTGTGAAAGAAAGCTCACCAGGAATGATATGAGGGAACTTTCGGGAAATGATGTAGTATATTTTTTAAAAGGAGTTTTGGTATATTCATTGAAACTTACTGAACTGTGAAATCCTGAAAAGACAAATAAAAAGTAGTGAGATTGAAAGAGTAATAAAAAAAAAAACTCCCAGCAATAAAAAGCCCAGGACCAGACAGCTTCACAGCTGAATTCTACCAAACCTGCAAAGCACTGGCATCTACCCTACTGAAACTATTTCATAATATCAAAAAGGAGGGAATCCTTCCTAACTCATTTTACAAAGCCAGTATTATTCTGATGCCATAGCCAGGAAAGGATACAACAACAAGAAAGAAGGAAGGAAGAAAGAGAGGGGGGTGGGGAGGACGGAAATGTCCTTTATGATCATAGTTGCAAAAACACTCACCCAAATGTACCAACATTTCATGGTCAAGTGGGTTTCATCCTAGAGATTCAAGGATGGTTCAAGATACACAAATCAAGAAATGTGATTCACTACATAAACTGAATAAAAAAGAAAATTACATGACCATCTTGAGAGATGCATAAAAAGCATTTGATAAAATCCAGAACTGCTTCATGATAAAAACCTTAACGAGCTAGGCATACAAAGAATAACCTCAAAATAATAAAAGCCATATGTGACCAAACCACAGCCAATCTCATACTCAATGGGAAAGAGTTGAAAGCATTCTCTCTAAGAACTGGAACAAGATACGGAGGCCCGCTATCACCACCTCTCTTTACTACATTGAGTACTGTAAGTTCTCAATGAGAGAGACAGAGCAATCAGGCAACAGAAAGAAATAAAAGGCATCCAAATCAAAAAAGAAGAGGTCAAACTATCCCTGTTTGCTGATAATAGGACCTTATGTCAAGAAAACGCTAAAGCCTCTTCCCAAGGCTCTTAGAATTGATTAATAAATTGAGTAAAGTCTCAGGCTAGAAAATTAATGTACACATAGTAGCATTTACAAGTACCAATAACAGTCAAGTTGAGATTCTAATCAAGAACTCAAAACCATTTACGATAGCTGCAAAGAAAATAAAATACCTAGGAATAGACTGAACCAAGGAGGTGAAAGTTCCTGCAAGAATAACTACAAAACACTGAGGAAAAAGAATCATAGATGACATAAACAAATGGAAAAGCATTCTGTGTTTATGGATTGGAAGATGAACATTATTAAAATTTCTATATTGCCTAAAGTGATTTACAGATCCTATGCGATTCCTGTCAACAAGTCGACATTTATTTAACAAAATTATAAATAATGATTCTAAATATCAGTGAAATCAAAAAAGCTTGAAAACAAGAAAAAATCTGAAAGCATCATGAAAGTATCTCATTGCCTAACTTCAAATTATACTACAAGGCTATAGTAAGCAAAAGAGAATGATACTGTTATAGAAGTAGACACATCAATCAATGAAACAAAATAGAAAAATAAGGAACAATGCCATACACCTACAACCGATGTTCAACAAAGCAGACAAAAATGTACAATGGGGAAATGCAATACATAGTGCTCAGAAAATTGAATAGCTATACACAGAAGAATAAAACTGGATAGTTGTCTCTCACCATATACAAAAATTAACCCAAGATGGATTAAAAACAAATATAAAGCCTGAAGTCATAAAAATTCTAGGAAAAAAAAATAAGAAAAATAATCTGATGAAGAGACATTAGCCTTGGCTAAGAATGTATGACTAAGACCCCAAAAGCACATACAGCAACAAAAAATAAATGGGACTTAATAAAACTAAAGAGTTTCTGCACAACTAAAGAAATAATAAAAAGATAGATAACGTACATAATGGAAGAAAATGTTCATGAACCATACATCCAACAAAAGGACTAATATCCAGAATCTACAGGGAACTCAAACAAATCAACAACAATAATACAAGTAACCCCATCAAAACATGGGCAAAAGACAAGAACAGATTTTTCTTAAATGGCCTCCAAACATATGAGAAGTTCCTTAACACCACTAATCATCAGGGTAATGCAAATTAAAACTCCAGTGAGATACCACCTCTGTCCTGTCAGAATGGCCATCATTAAAAAATTAAAAAAAAATGTTGGGATGGATGAGGTCAAAAAGAAACATTTATACTGTGGCTGGGGATGTAAATAAGTACAACCGGGTGGAAAAGGCATGGAGATTACTCAAAGAACTAGAAGTGGACCTGCCATTCAATCCAGCAATCCCATACTGGGTATCTCAAGGCAAAGTAGTCATTTTATCAGAATGCATCTGAATGTTTATTGCCTCACAATTGTAAAGATGTAGAATCAACCAAAGTGTCCATCAACTGATGAGTACATGAAGAAAGTGTGATATATATGTGTGTATACCCTACTCAACCACAAAAAGGAATGAAATGTCATCTTTTATGGCAACTTGGATGGAACCGAAGTTGATTATCCTAAGAGATGTATCTCAGAAGTGAAAAAACAAATACTACATGTTCTCATTTATAAGTGGAACTAAACAATGGGTCTGTCTCATCACACAAAGTGATATAATTGGACAGTAAGAACGGAGCAGGATAGAGGGGGGGATCAAAAATTACCTACAGAGTAAAATGTACACTATTCTGATGATGAGTAGGCTGAAAGTCCTGACTCTACCACTATACAATTCATCCATGTAACAAAAAACACTTGTACCCCCTAAAAGTACTGATACTGTTTTTTTAAAATCTATCGAATTATACACTTGAGATGTATGCATTTCATTATACGTAGAAACTGAAATGCTGTGAACAGATATTTAATTCTAACTTGTAGGTTTGCTTTATTTTTTTACAATGGTATAGATTAGCAATTTTCATAGTATATGCATAGTATATGCATCACATATACTGTAGCTTGAGTTACACTATATAGCGGGTAGTGGAAGCTCGGTTGCATTATAAAGCTAGGTTGGGGAAGGGAGGTACAAACACAGACAGCCTAACATGCACTCTGCAGTGCTGAACCTGAATTAGGGATACCAGCATAACATAGAGAGACAGATATAAAATCAGATATAAATCTACACGTGTGTGTGCAAATACATATATTTGTGTGTATTTATATAGATATGTGCATCCCAGGCATGCCTATATCTATGAGCATGTGTGTGTGCGTGTATCCCCTACAGGTGTATGATATAGATATATTCCCTAGGCAATCTGATGAAGAGACGTGGACCCAAGTCCTATCAGTAGACCTGAGGATGCCTGGCACCCACGTCTTCATTTCTGAAGACCATTCTCCACTGTGATTTGGGAGGCGGGACCTAGAACATCTTGCTGCATCACAAAGAAAAGAGGTGGTGGAGGAATGCTGGAGAAATAGGAAAAGGGTTCAGGACCCAGTTTGAAAGTGATCTCAACAACAATTTGACATTAAAGAAATACTGATGAAAATGCCTTACATGCTACTGAATAAAATAAAAATCCATAACATCAAGGTCCAAAGAGACAAAGAGTAAGAACCTGTTCCAGACTGAAGGAGACAAGAGACAAGACAATTGCATGTGTGAGCCTGCATGCAATTCTCTATGAGGGAAAAACCAAAACTAGCAGCAGCGGACATTATGGGGACAATTGATGAAATCGGTATATGCAGTATGATTAGAAAACAAAATTACATCACTATTAAATTTTCTAACTTTGGTCACTGTTCTGTGGTCATGTAAGAAAACGTCTTTGCTCTTAGAAAAGAATACATTACTGTTTCCAATTTACCATCAAATGGTTCCCATAAAGGTATGGAGGAATAAAGACAGGAACTGAATGAGTCAAATACATACACAGCCAATCCTTATTCATGGCTTCCAAATGTTTGGATTTGCCTACTCACTAAATTTACTTGTAACCCAAAAGGCTCACAGCGCTTCAGCCGTCAATCGTGGATATACGCAGAGCAGGCAAAAATGTGAGTTGTCTGACTTGCCCCAGCTGAGGTCAAACAAGGACAGGCTCTGCCTTCTTGTTTCAGCTGCTGTGACCAAGTGCCCTTTTTGCAGCCCATTTAGTGACATGCTTTTCACGTTTTTGTGCTTTTGGTTGAGATTCTGTTCTTTACAATGGCCCTCAATTGTAGTGCTGTCCAGTGTTGGTAAACTCAAGGAGGCTGTGAAGTGTCTTAAGGAGAAAACACATGCATTAAATAAACTTACTTCGGGCTGTTCCAATGCTGTTAGTCCTAAGCCCCATGTTAATGAACCATCACTAAACATGTATATTATGTAAGGCATCAAAACACAGGCTCAGTTGATTTAAAAAAAAAAAATGGTTCTGACCAAAGATCCACAAAAACCTAACTCTGTTTCCTCTACGAGCAATGGTTCAGTATTCACATATGTAACAAGAACCAACTGTAGAACCACATATCCACGCAAGGACATAGACAAATGGAGTCGAACTAAAGGATTGCCACTAATGTGAGTGAATGGTGTCTGGGATTTCTTCCACTATTCTTGAAACTTTTCCTGCAAGTTCAAAATATTATAAATATTTTCAGAGATAATGAAGTATTACAACATGCTTTTGCTTACAAGAGGCACACATTGGCGGTTCTTTCCTTGAAAATCCAAAGCCATAAGGGAATCCAGTTATCTGTCTGCCATTCTGTGGCCAGGTAGAGAGAAAGAGGGAGAGAAACACTGATTTAGTAAAAGCCAGGTCTCGGAAGAAATAGGCTGATGGTGCAGTAAAGAAAGACGCAGGAGAGCAGCAATGCATTTTTTTTTTTTTAAGGTGGCTACTCAGGCTCAGGAAATGTGCAGCTGGAGCAGGAAACTGTAAGCAGCAGGGTAGAGTCCAACATCATTAAGACCATCTTTCATATTACATGGCCCTTTTATGATTCTGTTGAGGTTGGAGAAAAAGTGAGGAGA
This sequence comes from Galagoides demidoff, assembly GCA_963574575.1. Lineage (NCBI taxonomy): Eukaryota > Metazoa > Chordata > Mammalia > Primates > Galagidae > Galagoides > Galagoides demidoff. Next base: position 16,914 of record CAUYQV010122672.1, on the reverse strand, counting down.
TGGAAGCAGTGTTAGGCACCTAGAAATACAGTCTCAGGAGGAAAGCCCAGGTCCTGGGATAATGAAGACAGCCAGTGTGTCTTTAAAGTGCACGTAAGGTTTGCTCTGCCCTGCTGACGGGAACAGGCTTAGATTGGAGGAGTCCTATTATGCTGAAAGGGGCTCTCTTACTTCATTCCTCTTATCATTCCTGGGTGGTGACCATTAAAGTTCTAATTGCAAATTGGCTGTGGATTTTACTATTAATTAAAATATGTTTCTTACATGATGGAGCCATTAGTTCCTGACATAAGATTCTACCACTCATTTCTAATATTAATGGATATGGGCTTTTAGACTCTTTCAGTTATAATTTTAACATTAAAGCTCTATTTTTCAGTATGAAATATATAACCTTAAAAAGACCTATTTTAAAGTAACACAGACAGACACACACACACTCAAATGTATATGTAATAATTTCCATGACGTCAAACCTCTGACTTAAGAAAAAGAATGCAAATTCTGCTATTGTTTTCAAATGTTTTTATTTTTTGTTTTTACCTTAATTATTTTAATAGATAGGACTCTGGTGATTTCATGCAGTGATTTTCATATCCACTTCCTGCAGAAAAAATAATAGCACAAAATGAGTCACTCACTTTATCTATTTAAATGAAAATATGATTCTCTTGAGATCATAGTCTTAATGTTCTTGTTGAATGAAACACATAGGACTTTGGACTTGGCTGAACTCAGCAAATACTTATTGATACTTACTATGTGCTAGATGGTTCCTGTTCTTCAAGTATCTCACACAATATACACACTTTACACACATAATCACACATGCTATTATGATAAATGGTCTCATAGCTGGCAGAGTTTGCAGTAGAGATTGAGAGAAAGCTAATATTTTATTGATTACCTATAATATGCTTACCACTGTGCTAGCTCACTTTGACTACAAAAAAACCTCATGAAGTTATATTTTATAGATGTATTTTGAAGGTCACAGAGGTGAAACAACTTGCTCATGGTTACATAGTGGCAGAGCTGAGATTCGAAGCCCTATCTATTTCCACTACCTGTTTATATGTTTATTTTTTAAGAGATATAAAGTACAGATGAAGGAGTTATTAATTCTACTTACACAGGGCTTTCCAAAACAACTGGTAAAGGGGCCTGTTTTTAACAAAAGTATTATCATTTCACCAGGGAATGAGGAGGACGGCATTTCAGTAGAAAAAGCTGTGTGTGCAAATTTGCTGCGATGGGCAGGAGCATCACAAGTGAGCACTGCGTCTGGTGGCAGGTGGCTAAGGAACAGTAATGACGGATAGGAATCAATAGCAGTAACAATAAAAATAATGGTGGAACATGGTTCTGTAACAGTGTGGATGAGATTGTTTCTGTTGGGAATTAGGGTAGTATCTTTTCCACTTTAAGGAGCCACCAATACTTTTAAAAAATGAGGAAGCTGATGATTTGCCTGTTCTATATTCTCATGTATCAGAACAAGGTTTAGTAAGGCAGTGACCCAGGCCAGTAGCAATCAGGCTCCCAGTAACATCAGTAACGCTGGAGGCAGTGGATACGTACTCCTGAGCTAGAATCACTTGCCAGTGCGGATGTGGTGGGCTCCGGATAATCCCAAACTATTGGGCTTCAGTGATATCAGTCATCAAGGTAGGAAGCTCAAAATGGAAAACAGATTTGTGGAGCAAAATAAAACATGGCAATGACTAATGTACAACCAATTATTATATTATGATATTATCTTTACCTGACTTTAATGGTAAAAAGAGAGGATATTTGAGCACAAGAGAAAGGAAGAAAATTATGCTTTTGCAGGCTGTGATACGAGTAAACTCTTGGGAATATTTGAAAACTCTATAATGAAATGTTTTATACCTAGAGGTGAAAAAAAAGCATTTTTCAACAACACAATTATTTAGCCAAAATTGTTTCAGTTTTTGTTTGTTCATTTTCCCCACTACTCGCTGGTGAAACTGTCAGCAATTAATTTTTTTTTTTTTTTGAAGTTACAGTCTTTAGGAACTGCTAGAAAACACAGTAGGAAACACGTGGAGCCAACACATTACTGTGCCCCGAGATTTTAAACTCATGGGGTCTGAAGTGCCTGAAGTTGTCACAGTGGGGAGTTTAAAGATTTGAAGATGCTCCCCAAACCAGGTCTTCTGACCCTGAGTTGACTGCCACTCTTTTGAGTCTGGCTCTTGCCAGAATGAAGGTGAGTGAAAGGGGAACAGAGGCTCTCAAGGGGGTTAGGACACCAGAGTCTGTTAAGCAGTTATCCCTATATTCACAGGTGTTCTCCCATCAAAATAGAATTTTAAAAAGGGATAGAAATTTATTTTTTTAAAAAGTGAAACTCAATAAGGCAAAAATAATATAAAATTACCATTCATATTTTATTTTAACTATTTATTTTAACCTAGAGAGAGGTATCAAGGCATGCTTAGAGGAATATATTATTGCCCTCCCCACAAAATAGCAATCTTTGGAGGTCAGGTTAGGGTTAGATACCAAACATTTCTATTTTGTCTTCCTGAGTCCTCAAGAAGCCTCTGGCTTTAAGACAAAAACAAATTTGTTTGTTTGTTTTTTGTTAAACATAGTGGTTCATGCCTATAATCCTAGCCCTCTGGGAGGATGGCTTGAGGTCAGGAGTTTGAGACCAGCCTGAGCAAAATCAAGACCTCATCTCTACAAAAAAATAGAAAAATTTATTAGACACTGTGTTATCCACTAGTAGTCCCAGCTACTTCGGAGGCCATGGCAGGAGAGTTGCTTGAGCCCAGGAGTTTGAGGTTGGTGTGAGCTATGAAGCCCCAGCACTTTCTCCAAGGCATCAGAGTAAAAAATTGTCTCAAAAAATATATATTCTTTATTGACAAAAATTGTACATATGTATCACATATAATTTGATGTTTTGAAATATATATGCATTCGGAAATGGCTCTATTGACCTAATTAACATACGCATTCCTTGCATATTTATCTTTTCCAATGAGAACACTTAAAATCTAATCTCTTAGAGATTTTCAGAATACGATATGCTGTTATTATCTATAGTCACGATGTTACACAAGAGGTCTCTTGAACTCGTTCCTCGTATCTAACTAAACTTTTGTATACTTGACCAACATCTCCCCAGTGCCACTCTCTCCAGCCCTGGTAACCACCATTGTATTTTCTCTTTATATGAGTTCAATTTTTTTTAGATTCCACATGTAAGTGAGATCCTGTTGTATTTGTCTGTCTGTGACAGACTCGTCCTCCAGATTCGTCCACATTGCCACAAATGACAGACTTTCCTTCCTTTTAAAGACTGGATGGTATTCCATTGTGGATATGTGTCACATTCCCTTCATCCATCCATTCATTTATTGATGGACTCTTAGGTTGATTCTATATCTTGATTATTCAAGAAGTCTTTACAGCTTTTTTCTTTTGAGACAGAGTCTCACTCTGTCACCCTGGGTAGAGTGCTGTGGCACCACAGATCACAGCAACCTCAAAATCTGGGGCTCAAGTGATGCTGCTCCTTCAGGCTCCTGAGTAGCTGGGACTACAGGCACCTGCCACAACACCCAGATAGTTTTTCTATTTTTAGTAGAGATGAGGTCTCACTCTTGCTCAGATTGGTCTTAATATCTTGAGCTTAGGCAATGCACCCTCCTCAGCCTCCCAGAGTGCTAGGATTATAGGTCTGAGTTACCAAGCCCGGCCCTTTACATTTATTTGAGGCAATAAAGTCTGTGGCATTCTTGCCCACTGTGCAAAGCAGTGCTTCCTTGTCATTCTCTAAAATTCACACTTCTATGTTTTGAGAGATACCTCTTTAATGTAAAATCTAGGAACAATCAAAACCTGTGCTCATCTGACACACGGACTTTATGAACTTCTGACCTACAACTATCCATGCTTGACTCATTATCATTTTGTTTTCAGAAACTGAAAGCAAAATACCAGCTGTGTGACCCTGGGTTTTACCAGGTATGTAACCCTGGGTTTGCTGCACTCATGTCTCTGTGTCTCAGTTCCTTCATCTTTAGGTATATTTTAATAATCTCTATCTCAGATGGTTATTATAAATATGAAATTCTTTAATATGTAGAAAGCCTTTAGAATACTACCTGTTACATAAGGTAAGTATTTGATAATTCTTAACCATTATTTTTATCATATGCATAAACAATGTTTAGATTTTAACTCTCTAAATAGTTCATGATGCCTACTTTCTAGGGTAGGGAATATAATAAGAATAAACTTTAGATGACATCTAGCTAATAATAATAATAATGCCATCTTGTATCTATACTGCATTTGCCAGGCACTGTTTAAAGAGTTTTACATATACTATTAAAACATTTGCTTTGGTAACTACATAAGGCATATAATGTTCTTGCTGTAATCATTTTGTAGATAGAGAAATTGAGGAAGAGGCAACTTTAATAAGTTGCCCAGTGTCACCTAGGTAATGAGAGGTGCTAGAGTTAATACAGGTCTGTGAATCTATTTCGGTTACTGCAGGTTCCTTACCCGTTACGTGAATCTGTTTCAGAATAAATGTTGCTGAATACTGTTAGCCAGCCAGTATTTTATTAGTCATCTCATAAATGTTTCTCCCTCTGTTGTTGCCCTTAGAAAAATTCAGGTGAGGGGAAGAGAAAAGTGAGAAATTATAACAGAGATAGTGACAATTTTCACACCTTTCAACACCATTGTGAGCTTTGAAAGGGCTTCAACCCAAGTCATCTCTGAAATTAGGACAATTACATTTGTTCGAAAAATCAGGCTGAGTTTAGCACTGACTTTGAGGGTGTGTTCATGTGTGAAACAATCAAGAGAATCCTTCCAACTCTATCCCTTCAATAAACTGTCTTGGACCTCAGTTAAAACTATAGAGAAAGATGTGGCTGGCTCGAAAATGCAAATATACAGACCCAGGCAGCAGGGTGGGTTGGAAGGGGTATATCAATGAAAAAGAAATGACACTTTTATGAACCTAACAACAGGTCTAAGCATTTTTTACGCAGCAAATGAAAAGTACTATTTAGGTTGAATAAGGAGATGGTATAGTGCAGGGCTTTGCATATGGCCCAGATTATGGCTTAATTTTGTATAGCCCCAGAAGCTAGGAGTGATCTTTGCTTTTTTGAATCGTTAAGAAAAACAAAGAAAAATGTAAAAATACATCTCATGACACAGGAAAATATAAAATTGAAATCTGTTTCCATAAATAACATTTCCTGGAACACAGGTACGTCCATTAGTTTATGCATTGTCTGTGTCTGATTTTTCACTATAAAAGCACAGTTTAGAAGCCCCAACAAAGATCATGTAGTTTACAAAGCCTGAAATATGTCCTGTCTGGCCATTTCCTGCAGAAGTTTGTCAATCCCTGAAATAGTACAAGGAAAAAGAGCTTGGATTCTGCCCCCCCCAAATTTATTAATTGGTATGACTTAAGGGAAAAAAAATGGTAACTTTTCTCTTGCCTCCATTTCTTCAGCTGTAAAATAAGAGAGTTGGCCTTGGTCACAGTGGTTCTCAAACTAGCTCCTCAGGGACTCTGAGGCTGGTTGAGAGCAGATGAGAGGCAGAAGAAAGAAGCAAGCGGGGAAGATCTATGCCTTTCTTACAAACTGCCTTCTTCAGCCAGAACCTTGACTCTTGTATCTGATTTGAAAGGACATTTTGAAGAATGCACTGCAGTACCAAAAATGAAAATAAGATTTGAGCCCTGCTGAGGCCCTCCATGATTCTGGCCTTGTCCCACCCTCCAGCTTTTCTGTCTTGTCCTCATTCCTATGCTGGCTACAGTTCTACAAGGTTTCATTCTTTAAGTCTTGTCCTAAATCAAATAAGACAAGTTCACTTTTTCCATCATTAAGTTTATTTCTGTATGTTCATGAGTAGAAACTCTTAAGCCTTTCATTCAAACTACTGAGTCTAGACACCAATGCTAGAACCTTGTTCCTTGAAAATAACAAGAAGAACCTTTGTCCAGGTTACTCTGGGCCTTAAAATTTTCGAAATGCATCAGTAAGAAATAGGGGCTTATTTCTTGAGTAGAAGGGAAGAGAAGGATAGGAGACAAAGAAAAACTTGAATTAGGCTCTGCGTTTTAATTCTCTATGCAAGAAAAAAAAAAGGGCACTAATTGAGCTACCTTAGATGCGAAAGATCCCATCAGCAATGTTGGTTGGGAGTGGGAAGGAAGAGATGCATGGTATTGAATAACTTCTTAAGCTTTTTTTCCATATATTTCATTGGCCTTCTGAGGGAACCATCAGGTTTTGGTTGTTTGCTTTAGTGCTGTGATGATAGCTTTACACGATTCCATTTGTTTCTGAAGGCTATTAAAGAATGAAACATAATTCATACTTTGGCTATTTGTAGATGGATATCCTCTTATTGGATGATAGACGATTTTTTTTCTGTTAGTGATTTTGCATTAAGGAACTCTATGTTATTTTTCAGTCAGATTTTCACTTAGAGTTGGCAAAAATGCAACTTTATGGTTCAAAGAGAAACACTTAACATGGCTTATAAAAAATGTATAGAACTTCTCCAACATCAAATAACTCTTAGAATGCTACAGCTTGGTAGGCTAAGTGTAAATGAAATGGAAGCACCCTCAAAACATACCTGAATTTAAAAGTTAAAAGAGAAAACGACTCCAGGCAAAATGCATCATGATCTTACCAAACCCAACTCATTGAGAAAGTTATGAGAGACATTTTACTAAACACATCACAAATAGAACTTGTCCTCTTGAAATTGTTCAGTGGGGGGAAAAAGGAATCTAAATGCAATGATACAGGCAACACGCTTCATGCTGTAGTTTCGAATAGAAATAGCCTCATCTCCTTCCCTTCTGATATGCCTGTGTGCTCCTCCTTTGAGTTGTTCAACACCAGCCATGGAAGAAGCAGCTGCATTTCAGTGGGGTGTGAAATTATACTTAAGCATATTTGGTGGAGAAGTTAAGTTTATTCATTGTTCTCACAAAAGCAATTGCAAGGACAGCATGGCACTGAACAGACCTGGTCTCCTTTAGACAAAGTAAGAATTCTTTGTTTTTCTCTTTATAAACGTATGTTCTACAGTAGTGTTTGTGATGAAGAATTTTTATTAAGATTTTTATCATAGACAAAGTTTTAAGGGAGATTAAGACATAGTTTCAATTTCACCTTCTCTCTCACCCACAGTCCATCCTATATCTCTGAAATTTGACTAGGGGGCTCCCATCTTACAGGGGTAACAGAAGAAGTCTCTTCTAAGCATTCCTCAGAGTGTGCTATTTACAGACATTAGAACTGCTGCATAAATGGAAGTCAGTTGTGCAGATTTTAACAAACACTTATGAAACTATTATCGTCATATTTCCAACAAGAGGCAGAGTTCAGTGGTTCACTGAGGATGCAAGTTTGGAGTTGACCTGAAGTTCAATATTAAAATTATGACAATGGGTTCCTCCCATGAATGAAAATTTTCCTTATCTACAAAGCAAGAGTAACTACAGAGAAGTGCACTGATTCCTCTCAGAGAGTTAGGAAAGTCTTTTGCTGTTCCTTGGTGAGAGTTTCCTATTTAACAAGCAGGGAGAAGCCAAAACCCAGAGAAAGGCACCTTCCTCCTGACCGGGTCTCAATTTCCTGGTTGTCTTTTCTCACCTATGATAATTATATCTGCCCTGCTCTTCTGGATAGTGAAGTGTTTAACCTGCTTTCACTTTGTGTTACATTATTCTCTTGACACCCGTATTTAAATACATGTAAATATATGTAAAGTGACTGTCCCAATGCCTGGTGCAATGTCTCTGTGCCTGACCCTCCCACCCCACAACAGCCATGAGTTAGAAGTATCATTAGTCCCACTTCAGAGGAAACAGAGGCCCTGCAAGGTTAAGCCACTCGGGTGAGTGGCCCATGCATTTGGAACTAAGTCCAATGACTTCAAAGCCTGTAGAGGTTCTTGCAAAACAAAGTCTGCTACACAAACCCTTGAGGTTATAACGAGACTTCAGAGTTCTCTGTTTTAAAATTATTATTTTTAAAGTGGTGGAAAATTTATATTCTCCCTACATGCCTGATAAATGTATGTTTTTAAATTTTGAGAATTATCTGAAAAGTTAATAGCAGAGTACTGTCATATTGAGTCATAAAATGATCGTGTTAAAGAATTGCTCCACTTTCAGAGTCTGCATCTACATTCCAATATTTCCCCTTTACAGGTCATTCTCTTGGGGGCCACCAGGTTTTTTCTAAATAATGTAACTTCTCTTCCCCCCAAAAAAGTCCTCTAATGATTTCCCACACTCATTCAAAGACGATCAAGACACCTCACCTGGCATTTCCAAGACCACATATGACCTCGCCCATTGCTTCAACCTGCTCTGTCCCATCTCTGCTCTCTCCCAGCCACAACATCCCCACTCAGTGAGTTTCACAAGGGCAAATTCTTGATCTAGATTTTTTTGTCTACCAAACCTATAATAAATAGTGCCTCAAAAAACAGAGCAAGCACTCAAAGACCAAATCCTTCTAAATGAATGGATGTTTCCAGTGGCACTAGGATAATACTATTCTAAGTGTTAAGAGCTTAGGGAAGGAAAACAGAACAAACAAACAAAAAAACACAGGCAGACCTAAAAAATAAATGATGCCGTGTATCAAGGAAAGGCCAAACTGTGGCACTTCACTGTCTCACTGAAGAATATTTCTCAGGAGTTTAGATTGAAAGGTGTAGAAAATGCGGTCTTCCCACATCCCCATAGTGGTATGATATGCTGAACAAAGAGCCTGCCAATGTAAACATTGGTTTACTTTCATCAAAATAGCAAATTATTCACATTAACTTAAAGTTGCTCATTTAAATTCATTTGTATACTTTTATTTAAATTCCATTTGAATTCTAATTTTAGTATATTAAAATATGATTTCATATTTTATATAAATCATGCTTATTATATAGTGTGCATATTTATTTACATAGTTTTATGTTATATAAATATAAATGTGGTATATTTATAAAAATCTGCATAAGCATGATGAACTTCCACCCAGTTTCTTACAATGCAAAGTAGTCTTATTACACTGATAACTTAAAGGGATCCACACCTTATTCAAGTCCACAAACCACTACTTTATTCCATGCTGTCCCCCACCTCGTGACCTTAAAATATCCTTTGGATTCAAATAGTTTTCAATGAATATTAAATATGAATTGTGATTAAAGTATACAACATATAAATTGACTAAAAGGACCATTTTGTGTCTCAAAGTGTTAAATATGTCATCCTGTGAGAATTTTATGATGAACATTCTAGGAGAGAGAAAGTCAGGGCAGTGGATCAAATCGGTGACCCCAAAATGTGGTACCAAGAAGACCAGCATCCACATCTCCTGGGACCCGTTGGAAATCCACATTCCTAGGCTCCATTCCAGACCTGTGGCACAGGAAACTCCGCCAAGTGTGTGTGTGGGGGAGGCAGCAGGCTGTGTCACAACAACCCTCCCATGCTGGGTGCATCTGACACCATCTCACCTTGAGATCACTGGATTAGATAATGACTCATAAATAAGAATGCAGCCATAAAACAGAAAAATATCTTTTCCCCCCAAAGGCTTACTTTACAATGGTTTTTATATTATTTTAATTTGTAAAGTTGTATCGCCCTCTGATATGCATAATATCTTTCTCATTTTTTTCCCTTCTCCTTTTCTTTAGCCTCGGAGGTCAATGCCAATCAACATACCTCTGGGAAAACCAGGCTGTGTTTACAAAGCAAGCAGTAAATCTGATTATCTAATTCTATTAGACACAAAAGGAAAAATGAAGCCACTCACGCCACCTTTTTGCCTCTGCCCAAACCCCGAGGAGAGAGGAAATATCACATGTAATTCCAAACAATCTTCCAAATGAAGTCTGGGAAGTGCCCCAGAAGCTGTTGTGTGGTTTAGAAATCTACTTTCGTGCCTCATGTTCTGGCCGCCACACTGCCATCATTTTTACTGATTATACCCTCTAGAACTCTGAGGTCTGTGGTTTCCACACAATAGACAACTTTAAAGCAAGGAAGCTTTCAGAGGGAATGAATGAGTTGCCCTGAACTCACAAATTCATTTGTCTGGAATTAGTCTGTGGGAGAAATGTGAACGCAGTTTCCCCAAGAAAGATTAGAAAAAGCCCAATTATCTCTCCTAACAATACCACTTAAAATAATAAATTGTTTCCCCACAAATAAATTTCCTCACTGGCCCCTGTGTTTTTGTATTGTTTAAAACGAAAACAGTCACTTTGCTAAAGAAAGATGCCACGTGACCCAACAAGCACTCCAGGAGAGCAAAATAACAGGTCGTTCATCTCAGAGGCTGGGTCCTTCAGCAGCAGGGGGCTTGGCGCCAAGGAATGCTTTTTCTCACCAGGTCTCCCTACAAAATTATCTACTGGGAGAGAAAAGCGGCTCCTGGTGTGCCCAGAGTCACAACGCAGCTAGGAACCTGGAGCAGCCTCTCCGAGGAGACTGCATTTGCTAGGAAGCCATTGCAGACGGGAAGAAGGAGATGAGAAAAAGGAGAAATAGATCCACAAGACAATACAGCTTCTCTTGGAAGGACCCACTCATATTTGTGTGGCATGCAACCGCTTGCTCTGTAACTGTTTAAATCTGAACAAGGGGCTTGGCGCCTGTGGCTCAATCAGCTAAGGCGCCAGCCACCTACACCTAAGGTGGCAGGTTCAAATCCCCAGCCCGGGCCCACCAAACAACAATGATGGTTGCAACCAAAAAATGGCCGGGCATTGTGGTGGGGGCCTTTGGTCCCAGCTCCTTGGTAGGCTGAGGCAGGAGACTCGCTTGAGCCCAGGAGTTGGAGGTTGCTGTGAGCTGTGATGCCATGGCACTCTACCCAGGGGGATAGCTTGAGGCTCCGTCGCAAAAAAAATAAAATAAAATAAAATAAAATAAAAAATAAATCTGAACGAGGGCCTTTCCCCTATAATTCTAAAGAGAATTTCTATATCTGAAGATTAGGAAGCAGCTCTCTGACTAATCTTTTCTGAGCTGGAAGCAGGTGGAAGAATCCCTGTTTATTTATTTATTGAAACTGTGGTTAATGTGTTTATCTGGGCTAGGATCACACTTTCCTTTCTCCGTCTTGAGGACAAGTTGCCCGGGAACCATAAATTTATTTCCGTATTCATGAATTCAAAACCTCTTATAAGTTCAAAAGGTTTTCTTTGAGCCAAAATCTATAAGAGGTTCAATAATGGTAGAAAACCTATATTCTTTTCTAAGAAAAAAAAAGTTATAATAAACAAGACAATTGCTGGCTGTGTTTGCCATAGATAAGCTACAGTTCAGGGCTCACTTATGAGAAATAAAAACAAAATAGCCAACCATGTCTTAAAAGCTCAAAATGTTCAACACACATTCTCAAGAAAGAAATATCTGTAATTTCTGTCTGTTTATGGTGTGTATGTAAACTCAGAGAAGAATGCTATTTTAAACCCCTAAAATCTGAAAGCCAGGTTTTGGTAGTTAAAGTGACCAGCTCAAAGCCATCCTCCAAAGTAGCCGGAAAAGATGCCCTCACAGAAGCAGGGTTACTCACAAAATGGAAAGAGCCCAGGTTTGCAGGCTAGAGAGTTGTGACTCCGTATGTAAGCCCCAACGATAGCTTTGTTGTATGTGTCTGGGAAAGCAACAATATCTTTTGCACTCTATCTGATTAATTCAACTGATGCTTTATAAATATAAAAAAAAATGCTAACTTTGTGCCATTTCCAGAGTTTTGTGCAAAAGAAAGGAAGAGCCAGAAGGTTAGTGCAGTTGAAGATGAATAGGCAAGAGGGGAGAGGTCAGGGAGCTGAAGCAGAGGAGGATCGCATCACACCTGCAGGCCATAGTGACCTTCAGCTTGTGTCCTGGGTAAGAGCTGAGACCTCAGAAGAATTCCAGCAGGGGAGGGGCATGTTCTGCTTTATGCTTCAGCAGAACCTGCCAATTAGGTCTGCAGAGGAGCAGGAAAACCAATTAGGAGGCTGCTGTAACCATACAGGTGAGTGATAGTTTGGGCATGAGTTAGGGAAGTAACTGTGGGCTGGCGAGAAGTGCTTACTGGATATACTTGAAGACAGAGCAGGTAGAATTTGCTGATGGATTCAATAATGGGAGTGAGAGAAAAAAAGAAGGCAAAGATAAAACTTCAAGAATTTTGGTCTAAGTGGCAAAATAAGGTAGTCATTAACTGATACTGAGGAAAGAACAAGTTGGGGTCAGGAGAAAGTAAAATGTCAAAAGCAGCTTAGGAAGACTGAATTTCAGATGCCTGTTCTGTATCCAAGTGGACACAAGACCTAAAGAAATAGGTTTTTTTGCAAGTCAAGATAGAAAAGGAAGGTGTCCCGGGACCAAGTCTAGATGTACTCCATCAGTAGGGATCAGAGAGATAAGAAGACATTTTTTTTTTTTTTTAAAGGGAAAGAAAAAGAAGAGCTAAAGAGGAAGAGAACCACCAGGAGACTGATTTCTTGGAAGCCAGGTGAAGACAGCATTCCAAGAAGAGAGTAATGTTCTGTGTTAAACGCTTCTGACAGGTCAAGACAGAGACAGGGTCGATCATTGGAGGTATGAAAAGTGAGGACCATTCAATAATGATTTTCAAGGGTAAACTCTTGATAAGAGCGGTGTAGATGAGATGGAAGAATGATGGCCTTATTAGAATGCTTTCAAGGGAGAAAGAAAAGAGAATTATCAGAGTTAGGAAACATAGAAATCCCATTCAAGGGGTTTTTTTTACATAAAAGGAAGACATGAAATGAGTTAAGTAGCAGGAGAAGAAAGTGGAGTCAAAGGAGGATTTTATTTATTTTTGTTAAGATGGGAGAAATAAAAGCCTGTTATAGACTGACAGGAATTACTCAACAGAGAGGGGAGGATTAATGATTCAAAAGAGAGAAAAGAGAATGGAGGAAGGGTGTCTTTGAGCTGACAAGGCAAGGGACAATTGTATTTAGTGCAAAAGAGGAAGTCCAGGCCTTAGCTGGGAACATGACCAGTTTGCTGTCATAGGAATAGCAGGGAACATAGAGTATTTGTACATTCTTACAGCGTAAAAACAGAGGGAAAGAGGAGAAGAAGATTAGACATAACCATATACACGTAGCAGAGTCTGTAAACAAAGTCAGGAAATAGCATGACTTCCTGGAAACATTCAGGGCCCACTGAGGGTAGGTGTTGTAATGAACACGTTGTGTAATTTTCTTCAGTGATCGTTAGCCGCTCCTGTGCAGGGGCAGAATAGAGGAAGAGCCAGAATCAACCAAGGTAGTCGGCCAAACAGGTACAAGGCAAAAGTAAGGCAAGTGGAATGACAGTGTTGCACAGAAGTGGTTGTAATAATTGGGCATAGACTTTAAACCAGGTAAGGAAGGAATTAAAGAGAGGGTTGGGTGAAGGATTCCAAAACAGACACAGGATAGACGGAATGAAGATAAGAGTAGATGCCTTAAAGAAGGGTCATCTGCTATGAGAATCAGACTTGGACATTCATAGGGAGAATGCAGTCTGAGCGCATCAATGGGAATTGAAGACAATACCTACTGCACCTTCGGGTAGAGTGCATGTGGGATATTGGAGGAAAAAACCACTGAAAAAGCTTCATGATAAAGCATCAAGGAAAAGGCAAGTTTCCATTAAAATAAGAAGGTGAGGGAAACAATCACAGCAGAGGCCGAGGGTACTGGGGCTTTTCAGAGGCGATAGCCAAAGGGGCTCAGAAGTGGAGAATAATGAGAGACAAAGTCAGGAAAACTGGTGGGCCTCAGAATGTGAACCAGCTGTGAGATTGATTAGTTCATATAGTGCCCAGATAGATGCCATTGTTGGGACAAGACAGATTATGGGCCCGATTCCAAAAGGCTGGCTTTACCACACATGAGCATGGGTTATGCTGATTACAAACCCATTTTAGTTCCTCTCTGCCTTTGAAAGCAATAAAGGTATTCTTTTCATACAACTCCTAAGCGTATCTATATGATTGGAATCAGCATTTCCTAAAGTAAGGCACAGGTGGTGTTCACACCACATAGGCCAAAAGGCTGCAGATTCTTTGGTGTCCTCGCACCTCCTTTTCCAGGCTCCTTCCTCAGTTCCTGCCTCCCTGGTGTCCTCTGCGCACGTATTGCCTGCCTGGGGCTGCGTATTTCTGTGGCTCCCTAAGCCTCAAAGCCAGCCCTTCTGTCTGCTCAATTTCCCAAACTCTTCCTCCTGAACAAAATAATCTCAGTTAGCTATTTGGAGAAACCTAACAGAGTAATTGGCTATAAGTAACGATCAAGTCAAAAGTGAAACTGGGCACATTCATGAAAAGGAAAAAAAAGCTTCTTAAATGTACTTTTACAAAATAAATACTATGTATGTATTTTAAGTGAGGAGGCTGTGAGGAAGAGTCTCAGCTACTCTCAGCTAGAATCATTTCTATATTCATTATCTATTCCCATCAACAAGAAAAACACACCCTCCCAAGTCAGGAGTTAGGATATATCATCATTCTGTTTCTAAAATACTATTTCCTCACTACAACAACAGTCTGCTGTTAGATTTTCTTTTTCACAGTTGCTTTTTATTAGTGGGAAAGAACACCCTCCCTCTTCTTTTTTAAGAAAGTGCCATCAAACATTTGGCCGTATTAATCTCCCATCTGTAAAACACACTTTACTTGGATTATCAGCAGGGTATGTGTCCTCTTCAAATTTGTTTTTGGAGAATGGGAATTTATTCAAGTAAATTAATTTGCAAACAGATACAGCGATTGCTGGATGAATGGATTTTCTCTTGGCACTTTGAGGTGTAGCTCTGTGGGTATCTGGGCTATTGGCACTTGCTGAAGTCCTTAAATTGTCTGCCAGACCCATTCCCATAATGCTGTAAGAAAATATATGTGACAATTTTACAGCTCAGAACACAGCTCAGCCCTCTTGCTTCCAGCTCTACTAGTTAAGTATTTAAATGGATTCTATAAACTCATCTTCTTAGGAGACATTCATAGATGGGGCCATTCAGTTGCTTCTTCCTTTTTGACTTGTTAATATGATACTTTCACTGTTTCCATTCCTTGCTTTAAAAATTCTGAGGGTTCTACCCCGTGAAAACAAACTCTCTCGAGGTTTCGCAATGCACACCGGCCCACTTAAGAGTTGGTCAGTTCTGGAAATTCTTCAAATTAGAGAAATTCAGAAAATAGTCTATCATACCTTGTGGCTCTGAATATAATAAAACACTTCCCTCAGGCAAGGAAAGAGTTTAAATGAACAGAAGATAGGGCCTTGACCTGTCAAGGAAAAAAAAAAGAAAGAAAGAAATATAACCTTTAGTGGTAGCAATTTGCTTTGTTTGTTTGTAATTGTAGTCTTAATGTTTAATCTATAAACAAAATTCAAGCAGAGACTAGAGGTAATATTAACAAATGCATATTCATCAATCTGTGTAGTGAACTTTAGTAGAAAATAAGATGCCCCAGAAAGCCTTCCACTATGAAGGTGTCAATATTCTCATACATAAAATTTTCTGTGCAAGCGACGATATTATTGATTTCTTGAGCATTGATTGCTGCCAGGATACTCAGATATGGGATAGCATTGACCATGGTTAGTCTAAGCACAGATGTAACCATAAAGACTCTCCAAAAACAATCCTCAGTGTCCATAACAGAGGCTGAAACATAAGGAACGTGGAGCCTGTTTCACAAAACTGGTTTTACAAGCATCCCCCTTGCATGTTTGGCCTGGGGTCCTTAACTGTTCTGGGTCTCAGTTTCACCATCTATAAAAGGTTAGAAACAAATAAACTTGATGTTTTAATTTTATGGTTCAGAGCTTCTCTGTAATATTTGGTTTATATGTCAGCCTCTTGTCTGAGCTGTTCTCTGAAAAAACTTAAATTAAGATTTAAATTTAATAACAAATTCACCACTTGTTTTATTTTCCCAAAGTAAAAAAGTTCATGCATCTCAATCAAATTATCAAAGATCTACAGAAGAATTTTACCAAAAGCCTGTCCTTTCAGTGGGACTATCATAGTTAGGCAAAAGGCCATCTTCACGCAAAGACACAAAAGGGCCCCTGGAGGGGAGGAACAGCGGCAGATACTCCTGAGTAATCAGAGTAAGTGGAAAGAACCCCAGAACCAAGCTAAGTACAGAAAGGCCCACTCACAGCAGAAGGCAAATTTGCTTCCCCATTAGCTGAAAAAAAAAAAAAAAATCTGTTAGAGATTTTCCAGGCAGGAGGGAAGAGAATTGTAGGGAAAGGAAATGGTTCTTCCCGATTTTCCATCTGCTGAACTTCTGCTTATGGGGGAAGAAAAATCATTTGAAGGAAATTGTTAGGTTCTAAGTAGAAGGAGCATTGATTCTGCCCTCCCTTTTCCTACATGCAATTTTCCTGCGCTCTTTAAGGATGTGTGTATTCTTGCCTCTCTTTATAGCTCATGAAACAGGGAATTTAGGATTAGATGGAGCCACTAGTCTGTCCCTAACAAGGCTGACTAGGTCTTAGGTGCCTATAAAATAGCTGTGTGGCCACAGTGGTCACTTGCCACTCTTTTCTAACTGGTTGAGTCTCCTGTAATATATCTCAAATGGCCCCTCATGGGGGAGACGTGAAGACAAAGGAGGGCATAAATCACAAGACCAGCAACTCTTTTCAATTGTGTTGCTTCTGTAATACTGAATGTTTCTATTCTCACGGGAGTGCTGCTATTCATATTCTTTTTATTTTATTTCTTTTCATTAAGTCATATACACATAGATCATGACTAGATTTATGCATTTGTGGGGTACACTGTATTTTTATATAATTTGGAGTGCTTACATCAAACTAATATAGCTTTCACCT
>CAUYQV010122671.1:0-10214 GCA_963574575.1 Galagoides demidoff | reverse complement strand
TTTTTTTTTTGAGACGGAGCCCCAAGCTATCCCCCTGGGTAGAGTGCCATGGCATCACAGCTCACAGCAACCTCCAACTCCTGGGCTCAAGCGAGTCTCCTGCCTCAGCCTCCCAAGTAGCTGGGACCACAGGCGCCCGCCCCAAGGCCCGGCCATTTTTTGGTTGCAGCCATTGTTGTTGTTTGGCGGGCCCGGGCTGGGGATTCGAACCTGCCACCTTGGGTGTACGTGGCTGGCGCCTTAGCCGATTGAGCCACAGGTGCCAAGCCGAGAGACCCCTCTTCTTCTCGCGTGATGTAGTAACTCAGTATCAAGCTTATTTCCTGGAGCTTTAAACCTTCTCTATCCGTTTGCAAAGTCCTAAAAGCATTCTCCCCTGTTGGCTGCAAAACGGTGTCTCTGCTGCAACAATGGGTAGGCCTATAATATTTCATAGTGTCTTTCTAAATTGCAAGGCTCTAAGTAAGAAGCAAAACCTTTTACATTGCTTCACCCTTTCCATTTCCCTCCCCTCTGCTATTCAATCTGATTACCAAGGTGCATGCCTGCTCAGCCTTGGAATTGCAATTTGGAGAGGCTCCATGGTAGATTGCAGGTGCCTAAAAATTAACATCAAAGATGAATGAGAGTTTTTAAAAAGGAACGTATTCAAATACACCTCAAGTTTTGAAGTGACTTGTGGACTTTTAGTGAAATGAATAACCTGGCTGGGTCTCAGGGGTTCCTCTCAAACTTATTTCCTTTATAGCTGCCCTTTAGAACACCTTTGATTCCCCAGAATCCAGGAATTCTCAGCAGCTGTCATTTAAGATTTTTACTCTTGCCTGGTGTTACAATGAAGAGATCATTAAACTCCCTCTTCTCTTTTTATTTTATTTTATTTTTTTTTGCAGTTTTTGGTGGGGGCTGGGTTTGAACCCGCCACCTACGGCATATTGGTACAGCGCCCTACTCTTGAGCCACAGGCACTGCCCATTTGCACACAATTTTATTTTCAGTTGTGGTCTGCTTCGATCATTTTATTTATTTACTTAACATTTTATTTTTTTTTTATTGCTTAATAAATAAGTATATATTTTATTTATTTATTATTTATTTTTTATTTTTTGGGAATTTCTGAGGGTACAGAAAATTAGGTTACACTGATTGAATGTGTTAGGTAAAGTCCCTCTTATAATTGTGTCCTGCCCAAACCAGAATGGATTAACAAACTGTAGTATATGTCTACAGTGGAATACTACGCAGCCATAAAAAAGATGGAGACTTTATATCTTTTGTATTAACCTGCCTGGAGCTGGAACACATTCTACTTAGTAAAGTATCACAAGAGTGGGGAAGCAAGAATCCAATGTACTCAATTCTAATATGAAGGCAATTGTAATATAACACAGCCCCTCATAAGAGGAAGGACTCAAAACTTCATCTAGTTTTAAGACAGGTCGGTGATGATTAAGTAAGGCATATTCAGGTCAGGCAGGCATCGACCGACACGGTGATGTTTTTTTGTTTGTTTGTTTTCTTTTTTGAGACAGAGTCTCATTTGTTGCCCTCAGTAAGGTGCAATGCCCTAGCTCACAGCAACCTTAAACTCTTGGGCTCTGTGATTCTCTTGACCGACATGGTGATTTTTTTGGTTGCAGCCATCATTGTTGTTTGGCGGGCCCGGGCTGGGGCTTCGAACCCGCCACCTTAGGTGTACGTGGCTGGCGCCTTAGCCGATTGGGCCACAGGCGCCGAGCCTGCAAGCCCATTATTAATGGGAATTTTCTCTGTGTCCCAGTCCTAGAGGCTGCCTGAGCCAGAGATTAATATTTTTACTGCATTTTATTGCAGGAGATTCAGGGGGTATCAAGGAAGGGGTCTGTAAGCAGGAAATAGACCCCTCCTCCCCCAGAGCTCCTGAGATCAACCTTAACTAACCAGCAGAGAAGTCTTTCCTGATCTCAGCAGTCAGCACAATGGTACAGGGGTTGCCACATACATGCAAATTTTGCGTTCACTTCCATGTGACTTACAGCTAAGATGTTATTTCCTCCTGCCTGACATTAGCTCTGTGTCACTAACCTTTCTCAGTGAGAACGTGACATTTCAGCGTTTTGTCCGTACTTTGAAGTCACCATCCTTCTAGCTTCACTCTGACACTCAACTCTGAATCACGATAGAACTTAAAAAGAAAATTTGCGAAGGGCTAGAGCAGGAGAGAAAGCACAGCGTAGAAACTTATGACTTAGATGGGTCCATTCTTGTGGCAAAGAGCTCAAACTTTTGGATCCGGCTGAAATAGGCATCCTTCCCTCTCCAAAAGTGGCTTCATACATAGTCCACAAACCACCCACATTTCACAAAACAGGAAATTAAGGTCTGTGACGAGGGCCACAGAATTTGGAAGTGGTAAAAGTAGATTTATTTTCAAATCAAATGTGTCTCTCTTTCGGTCTTGGCTACAATCCACAGGCAAACCAAGAACTCTTCTCTAAAGCCGTGCACGCTCACCATAATATCAGTTCTTCAGGACATGAATTGTTGGGTGGATTCAATAGACATATATACACTGAAAGTCTCAATTGTTCATATTCTGGATAATTCACAGGCAGTTTTTTTCTCCAATCACTGTCATCATATCCATAAAGATGGCTATTGTTATTTATTTTTTTATTTTTTTGAGGCAGAGTCTCACTGTCTCACCCTGGGTAGAGCGCTGCGGTGTCACAGCTCACAGCAACCTCCAAATATTGGGCTTAAGCGATTCTATTGCCTCAGCCTCCCAAGCAGCTGGGATGACAGGTGCCTGCCACAATGCCCAGCCATTTTTTTATTGCAGTTCTTCAGCTGCCCAGGCCAGGCTCAAACCCACCACCCTCGGTGTATGTGGCTGGCGCCATAACCACTCTGCTATGGGCGCTGAGCCTTGTTAGTTATTAATTTTTATTTGTTTTTGAGACAGAGTCTCACTCTGTCACTCTGGGCAGACTGCCATGGTGTCAGAACAGCTCACAGGAACCTCAGACTCCTGGGCTCAAGTGATCCTCCTGCTTCAGCCTCCTAAGTAGCTGGGAAGACAGGTGCCTACCACAATGTTTGGCTAGTTTCTCTATTTTTAAAAGAGATGGGGGGGCGGTCTCCTTTTTGCTCAGGCTGGTTTCCAGTGCCTGAGCTCCAGCAATCCACCTGCCTCAGCCTCCCAGAGTGCTGGGTTTACAGCCATGAGCCACTGTACCAAGCAGGATGGCTACTAAAAAAAAAAGCAAGTAAACAAACAAAACAGACACACACACACAAAAAATAAGTTTGGATAAGTTTTGGTGAATTTGTGTAGAAACTGGAATTGTTCTGCATTGCTGGTAAGAGTATATATGGGTATAGTTGCTGTCAAAAACAGGTTGGTGTCTATTCAAAATAATTAACTATAAAATTACTCTGTGATCCAGCAATTCCTCTTTTGGGAATAAACTCAAAAGAATTGAAAGCTAGACCTTAAAGGGGTATTTGTACACCCAAGTTCATAGCTGCATTATTCACAATGACCTCAAGCTGGAGTTTTTGGAATAGCCAACTGTCCATTGAGGAATGGATGGATAGAAAAATGTGATATATGTGTGCATACAGGTGCGTGT
Organism: Galagoides demidoff; assembly: GCA_963574575.1. Classification (NCBI taxonomy): domain Eukaryota; kingdom Metazoa; phylum Chordata; class Mammalia; order Primates; family Galagidae; genus Galagoides; species Galagoides demidoff. The sequence continues at coordinate 6,600 of CAUYQV010122671.1, read as the reverse complement.
GCAGATGTAAACCCCCAGGTTTGTGTTTGCACACTCTGCTGCCATGGGATATTAGGCCCAGAAAGGAAGGCAACTCTGTTTCATCTGACCACGTGCATGAGCCTTGAGGACATCAATTACCTTAAGAGTAATAAGGCAGGTACGGAAAAGAACAAATCACATATGATTCCACTTACGTGAGACACCAAGAGTTGTGAAATTCATAGTGACGGAAAGTTGGATGGTTGTCTGAGGACGGGATGAGGAGAGAAAGTAAAGATTTTGTTTAATGAAAAGCGTTCCGGTTTGGGAAGATGCAAACCATTCTAGAGATGGATGGTCCTGATGGTTACACAGTAATGGGAGTACTCTGAAGGCTGCCCAATTCTACACTTACAAATAGATAAAGGTTACAATTTTTTGGGGGGGTGGGTGCAGTTTTTGCCTGGGGCCGGATTTGAACCCACCATCTCAGGTATATGGGGCCGGCCCCCTACTCCTTGAGCCACAGGCACTGCCCAAAAGTGATAATTATTTTGTTACCTGTACCTTACAACAACAATAAAACACCATTACAAGAGCTTCGATTTATATTTGTAACTGTAATCATCACAGTGATAGAGCATGTTCTATACCTGGTACTCTGAAATATGAGACTATACATTATAATTATTATTATCATTTTTGAGACAGAGTCTCACTTTGTCACCCTTGGTAAAGTGCCCAGTCATCATAGCTCACAGCAACCTCAAACTCTTGAACTTGAGCAATTCTCTTGCCTCAGCCTCTCAAGTAGCTGGGAGTATAGGTACTGACACAACGTCCAGCTATTTTTTTGTTGTATTTGTCATGGTTGTTTAGCAGGCCTGGGCTGGGTTCGAACCTGCCAGCCCCCATGTATGTGGTCGGCACCCTACCCTCTGAGCTACAGGCACTGAGCCATACATTGTAATTATTGGATGGTAGAAAATAACTTTTTTTATAGACAGAGTCTCACTTTATTGCTCTTGGTTGAGTGCTATGGCGTCCCAGATCACAGCAACCTCCAACTCTTGGACTTAGGCAATTCTCTTGCCTCAGCCTCCAGAGTAGCTAGAACTGCAGGCACCTGCCCCAACACCCAGCATTTTTGTTGTTGTTGTAGTTTGGCTGGGGCTGGGTTTGAACCCACCACCCTCAGTATACGGGGCTGGTGCCCCACTCACTGAGTCACAGGCGCTGCCCTAAAATAACTTTTAAAAGTTTGTACAGGCTTCGTGCCTCACACCTGTAATCCCAGCACTCAGGGAAGCCAAAGCAGGTGGATTGCTTAGCTCTGGAGTTGGAGACCAACCTGAGCAAAGCGAGATCCCATCTCCAGGAAAAATAGAAAAAGTAGCAGGATGTTGTGGCACGTGCCTGTAGTCCCAGCTGCTGGGGAGGCTGAAGCAGGAGGATCACTTGAGCTCAGGAGTTTGAGGTTGCTGTGAACTATGATGCCACAGCATCTACCCAGGGGGACAGAGGGAGACTCTGTCTCAAAAAAAACAACAACTGGAGGCTGAAGATGTGACAGAAATTCTTCCATCTTCCACGTCATGATAAAACTGAACGATGGGAAGTTGGTGTTTATGAGTGAGCAAAGTCAGAGGTCTCTTGAAAGGATACTGCTGGTGTGAACATTGGTGAAATAACATCAAAGATTTAGATTGTTGCATACACTTCATTGGTAAAACTAAGCTTTGAAAAGATTGACTCCAAGTTTGAGAAAAGACCTATTGTGGGTAAAATCTTACCAAATAAAATCACCTACAGAGAAATCTTTTGGGAAAGGAAAGTTTATTGATACAGCGAGCCTCACGGATGTCTTACTTTAAGAAATCGCCACAAACACGCCAGCTTCCAGCAACCACCACTCTGGTCAGGAGCAACCTCAGTATCAAAGCAAGACCCTCCACCTGTGAAACTTTCTACCACTCCCTGGAGGTTCAGATCCCTGTTTGCATTTTTTAAACAATATTTTTAATTTAAAAAAGTATACATGAATAGACAAATAACTCATGAGTCTATATCAAATGCATAGATGGAATGTGTCTGTATTTTGCAGACTTGAAGAAAATATTTTTTTTTGCCATTTTTAAAAGATGTTGTTTAAATTAACTTTTTTTTAACAGAACCAGGCCGTACAATCTGCATTTCTCTTATAGGACAAACCGGCACAGTGTCTTTGATAGCATTTTGTTTGTGATGGATTATCTCCCTACATTGTCATGTCTTTAAAATATGGCTCTACAGCCCAGACCACATGATAAAATGAGGCTAGAATAAGGTTTCACTTGCAAAACTCCATTCTACTGACTGGGTTGTTTTGGCCTTTGGAAAATTCAGTAATTCATTGAGTAATTATACTTGTGTGTTATGCTGTGATTTTGTGTATTTATAAGGATTCTGTTGAGAGAGAACTACCAGCCTAGTATTCTGATAAAGGTCAAAATATGTATCTTATCTGAAGGTAAAAGACAAATGAAAAAGAATAGTTGCGGGTGTTTCTGGAGCAGAACAGTATCCTAAGTAATTATTTTAAATCCTTATTAAGGAAAAGAGTTTCTAGTCATCTTTCAGTAATTACTGAAGCTTATAATTCAAAATGTCATTAGTGACGTGGCACCTGTAACTCAGTGAGTAAGGCACTGGCCACATACATCCAGGCTGGCAGGTTCGAGCCTGGCCTGGGTCTGCTAAAGAACAATGACAACTGTAGCCAAAATAATAGCCGGGCATTGTGGTGGGCACCTGTACTTCAGGAGGCTGAGGCAAGAGAATCGCTTAAGTCCAGGAGTTTGAGGTTGCTGTGAGCTGTACTCTACCAAAGGTGACATAGTAAAACTCTGTCTCAAAAAAAAAAAAAAAGGAGTCAATTCATTTCCACCTTTTATTATTATTAGTTAAAACAATAATTTCTAACAAAGAAAAGGAGAGATAAATTTTGTAATCATTTATAAATGAAATATAATGTCTAGTTATCAAATTCATTTGGGAAGGTAAAATTATTCTGGGAATGATAAAGGTGTTTGACGTTTAATTTTGGTGAGTTAGTTCACGTGTGCATTTTTTAATTTTCTTCTTGAAAGAGACTCTTACTCCATTGCCTGGGCTGGAGTTCAGTACCATCAGCCTGGCTCACAGCAACCTCAAACTCCCTAGTGGCTGAGACTACAGGCACCTGCCACAACGCCCAGCTAATTTTTTTTTTGGAGGCAGAGTCTCACTTTGTCACCCTCAATAGAGTGCTATGACCTCACAGCTCACAGGAACATCAAATTCTTGAGCTGAAGTGATTCTCTTGCCTCAGCCACCTGAGCCGTTAGGACTACAGGCACCCACCACAATGCCCATCTATTTTCAGAGATGGTGTCTCTTTCTGGCTTAGGCTGGTCTTAAACTCCTGAGCAGGCAATCCACCTGCCTCAGCCACCCAAAGTGCTAGGATTACAGGTGTGAGCCACCACACCCAGGCCCAACTGACCTAACTTTTCCACTTTTAGTAGAGACAGGGTCTCACACTTGCTGAGGCTGGTCTCAAACTCCTGAGCTCAAGTGACCCCCTGCCTGGGTCTCCCAAGTAGCTGGAAGTACAGGTGCCTGCCATGATCCCTGGCCATTTTTTTTTTTCTATTTTTAGTAGAGACAGAGTCTCTGTCTTGCTCAGGTTGCTCTTGAACTCCTGAGCTCCGGTGATCTTTCTGCCTCAGCTTCCCAGCCTGCTAAGATGACAGGTGTGAGCCACCACACCAGCCTCTGCTATGCCATCTTCTACCCGGCCAAATTATTTCACTCTGAACCACATTGCAAGAAATTATTTATTTTTATTTGAGTTGTAATAAAATTTGGGACTATTATTAAGTAGACAATTTTTTCTTCATTTGCATTTTTTTGGCCAGGGCTGGGTTTGAACCTGCCACCTCTGGCATATGGGGCCGGCACCCTACTCCTTTGAGACAAAGGCACTGCCCTAAGTTGATGATTTTTAATGGAAAAATCATGTGGCATTTAGATTACTCGCCATTATAAACTATTTGTTTTTTCTATAACTATTAGTTATCTGCCTTCTCTTTTTTTCTGCCCATCGAGTAAAACACACATTAGACTGAGCAGACAAATTTTCCTATTCACATCCCGGAGAACTGAGTTATCTTCTCATCTGTAGTTACTTCTGGGAGCTGCGCTTTACTTCCTGGCTTAAAAATTGTGTGAGAACCTCTCCCACAAAACCTGTTCAAGGCTTGGCTAGGTAGGGCTGAGGAGAGTTCCCTTGGCTCTCTGAGGGTTCACGGAGAGATCAAGTTAAAAAAAAAAAAGCAGATGATCTGGAGAAAAGGCATACAAATGTCTTTTCTCCTGCGTGGCCAGGTGAATCACAGGAGAATGTTACCCAGTGTCCTTATATATCCCACTTCATAGGGGAAGAGAAGAAGTGTGGATCATTTTAGGGTCATAGCAAATGGTTTTGAGGGGAATTCAATGGGCTTAGAAGGGCACCCAGTGGCCTGGGACAATGTCTGCTGGACAGGCAGCGGCCACAACAGTTTGTGGCAAAGTCTTTCCAAGTGTGTTGAAAGATTTCAAGTCTCTCTTCCTGTGATATGAGTTCAGTTCATGAAAACTGCAGGAAGGAATGAGAGGTTTTCTTCATTGGCAGGTGTGGGCGTCAAGCAGACGAGGGGACATTGGGGAACATCTACAGCTTGTGATTGAGAGACGGGGGACAGAAGGTCCAGGAGACACTGGGGCATCTTTTTTTTGCATGTCAAAGCACCATATTTGTATCTTCCATCTCTGGGCCTCAACCGCTGAGGGGTGAGGACCACCCAGAGCTGGGTGTTGAGGGCTCCAGGCTCACCTGTGTGCCAGGAAGTTGCATGCCACTCTGTCGCAGGGACGGACACCTCACCATTTCAAATGTCTCTGTAACAGGTGAGGCCAGTTGCTGATCACGGAGCCTGTATTTCTCTTGCTTTCAACCATTTGTCAACATCACCTTTAGTGCACAAGGAGTGTATTCATCTGTCCCTGGTGGGGAGAGAAGCATTTTACTTGCAAATGTGGTCAAAAGAGTTCCCCATCCTTGTAGGACAGTCTCAGGCATCAGCAGGGGGGCAGGATTGCCCTGACAGTTCACTGCAATCCTCCCCTGGCAGTGGTTTCATCTGTGTATACACCTACAGTAACTAACATGTAAATCCTAAAACATCTGCTAGAATCTTTTTATGTCATCTTGATTCTCTTCTCACTAGGCTCCGTTCTTTCCTCAAAGAGCAGCTCTGTGTAAGTCCCCAGGAACCCCAAGCATTAAGAGCTGACTAGCAAATTACCAGCAGGAGACACACTGTTACTGATGGTTCAAAAGCCAGCTTTTTGTTGAATAGGCCCAGAGCCTGGGGGACCAGGGAAAGACACGGTTAGGAGACCAGAAAGCCAAGGATTTCCTTTGACTCAGGAACTTTCCTGCTTCTAAAACCCGACCCATCCTGGGCCAGAAGAGCCAATTAGCATCACCTAACATTAAGTGGTAGCCAAAGCAGAGCCTGCTGTATTCATCTCCTGCTCTTCCTGTCCCCATCCCATCCTTCCTATCTAATGAGATATTTCTGTTTTCATGGCTTCTGCCTAACCTGTTCTGTTTCTATGAATGAATAGAAGTTGTGCTTAAAACACTGTTCTACAGGGCGGCGCCTGTGGCTCAAAGGAGTAGGGCGCCGGCCCCATATATTGGAGGTGGTGGGTTCAAACCTGGCCCCGGCCAAAAAACAAAAAACACACTGTTCTTCATTTGTAAGCTCAAATAATTGTGCTACCATGGAAATAGACAGTGTCCATTTGAGAAACATCTAGCCTACCCGATGTTTTCATTTGTTCCATTAGATTTCTTGTTGTTTTTTTTTTTTTTTGGCCAACGCCGTGTTTGAACCTGCCACTTCCAGCATATGGGGCGGGCGCCCTAACCTTTTGAGCCACAGGCACCGCCCACCATTTTTTTTTTTCTTTTCTTTTCTTTTTTTTTTTTTTTGAGATAGAGTCTCAAGCTGTCGCCCTGGGTAGAAGGCCCTGGCCTCACAGCTTATAGCAACTTTAAACACTTGGGCTTAAGCAATTCTCCTGCCTCAGCCTCCAAGTACCTGGGACCGCAGGTGCCCTCCATGACTCCCAGCTATTTTTTTGTTGTTGTTGCAATTGTCATTGTTATTTACCGGGCCCAGGCCAGGTTCTAACCTGCCAGTCTTAGAGTACGTGGCCGATGCCCCTAACCACTGAGCTATAGGCACTGCCTTTTTTTTACCGTTTTTGGCCGGGACTGGGTTTGAACCAGCCACCTCGGTATAAGGGGCCAGTGCCCTACTCCTTTGAACCACAGACGCTGCCCTCACCGCCCTTTTTATATTTCAAGTTAACTGCATTATGAGAGAACAGAGGCTCGCAAAGAAACACAGTATTCATCTGTAATACTTTTTTTTTGAGACGGAGCCTCAAGCTATCCCCCTGGGTAGAGTGCCATGGCATCACAGCTCATAGCAACCTCCAACTCCTGGGCTCAAGCGAGTCTCCTGCCTCCGCCTCCCAAGTAGCTGGGACCACAGGCGCCCG